>VMDR010017869.1:0-19713 GCA_007922815.1 Macrotus californicus | reverse complement strand
CACACACACACACACACACACACTGAGGGGCAAAGATAGAAAGTCAGATCTGAGAGTTTGGGCCGACTTCAACCAGAACATGAGAGGAGATCCATAGAGGGAAGGGGCCGAGGCTTTACTGCCTGAGGCTTGGGAGCTGTGGCATGTTCTATGGTAGGTTTAACAGGTGGTCCAAAACACGTGTTAGCTGGCATGTAGTGAGGAAAACCCCTTTCCCATCTGATGGGTTGGAGTGGCCCTGTTTGGCAACTAGAATGTGTCACAGGTAAAATGGCCACAGGTGTGTGAGTGGAAAGAGCTATGTCTTGAGCCTTAAGTAGTATCTTATGTAGCCTGAAGGCAGCAGGAGAGTCTAAATTGAGAAGACTGGAGCTGGGCAGCTGGGTGAGCCCTGTCTGAGTATGTAGTGACCTTGAACACCACTCCTGTCTCCATGGACTCCTCCATTTTTTGCTGGTCAGGGTGCCTGAGTAACTGAATCCCTCAGGAAGTGCCAATGAGGGCAGTTGCTGGGGTGTGCAGCCTCCAGGGGCCCTGTGGGGTCTCGGCTCCCTAGTAGGCTGCAAGTAGGGTGAGGAACCCTGAGAAACCAAGCAAAAACTGGGGACCCTTGCAAGAAATTGGGTGGAGGTTGAAGCTGCCTAAGCACCAAATTGATCTGGAACATGATATTCTCGGTGTTACTGAGTTATCAACAGTTCCTCACCACCCTGCACGAGGCACCACAGGACTGCGGCATGTTCCAACAGATCATGACGATTGTATCTTCAGAGGGCTTCCTCCTAAATTACAGGCTGTCATCTGAAGTACGTGGTACATGTGGGCTTGGGTTTAGCAGGTGATACATATTAGGTGTTAATGGAGCCCGTGGAGAGAAAAAAAGAAAACAGATCTAAATAACAGACATAGAGGAAAGGCTTCCTAACGTGAAACTGCTGAGTATCCACTGCTTACTCATAGCTTCTAAAGAGCTGGCTGCAATAATTTATTTAAAAAATAAATCCGTATGGTCTGCATTCGCTGTTGGCTGCCTTCATCATCGCTCCCAGCTGTCAATCACTTTGGAAAGCCAAGCTATAAGTAACTGCTGAGGGTCTTTCTGATCTCTCCTGAGAGGACAATTGCTCCTTCTAGAGTGTTCGCCCAGCCTTTGCTGGGAAGTGTGAAAAGGGTCCTGAAATGAAGTCCTGCCACTTCCCCTGGGAAAGACCGTTCCGTGGTTAGATCTTGTCACAAAGACAAGTTCCCGCTTGTTATTTTTTTTCCAATTTTCTGTTCTAAATGTCATCCTGGCAATCATTAATCACAATGAATAGGAAGTTATAATTAATAGAGGCCCAGATCATTCAAGTGGAAGATTACTCTTTTGAATTCTTGTAGTCTTCTTGGAAGATGTCCTTGAGTTAATTATTTCGTATTTGAGATTTTTTTAGCCATTGCCTCGTATCCAGAAAGAACACATTGATGACAGTACTGTGGGGGAGGGGGTATTAGGTGTGATGTGTGCAGGAGACAGATGTTTAAATAAAAACGAGGCTCTGGGGGCTTTGCTGCTCCCCCTGCTGGCTTTTTAGAGAAAAAGGGAAGCTGCTTGGGCTGGGGGCCAGGGGAAGGGGGCGGGCAGAGGGGTCAGATCCTGCAGAGGCTTCTAGGGCTCACAGGGAGTGAGCAGAAGAGGAGGTTTTCCAGCAGAGGGGAGGGCTTGGCAGCGACAGGTTCCTGAGGCCTGCCCTTTAGTGCACTGAGGAGTCGAATCTTTTAGATGAAGCCATCTGTGTCCCCAGTTTTAAAAACCTACATCCACCCTGGGAATATGAAACATCAAGTGCTAAACCGGAACATGGAGGCAAATATTCAGCATGAGACAGTAAGAGTGTAGATTACAACCATGCAGCAGAAGGGTCACCGAGTCTGTGGCCTGAGAGGTAGGAGCAGCGAGTGCGGAAGCTTCCAGAGTCTCCACACTGGCCTCCCGGATCCCTGACCTGCCAGCATTGCCTTGGCAACTCAGACAGCTTAGGATCATGTTCCCAGGTACAATCATATTAATGTCCTACATCATCTTGTTGGGCTCGTTGGTGCCACTTGTTTTTTAAAAAGGACATTGCTGTGTACTTACTCTCCAGGCTCAGCAATGACTGGGGTTACGACGCCCCAGGGAGGAATCCTAATGCAGCTACTCCGGGCAGTTTGGGCATCTCGCTGGCGTTGGGTTACAATGCCTGGGCCCGATTCCTGCTGACCTGACTTCATGCTGCTGGCCCTGGGAAAGCCCGATTCACAGGCTCTTCATTGTGCTGATTTCTGCAGTGGAGAAAGGGAGCAGCCTGGGCACCTGGACTGGAGGGTACCAGCAGGGAATGGAATGGTACTTGAAACAAGTTCCAAAGTTCTTTCATTCATTCCCTCCTTCCCTCACTCATCAGCCATTAACATAATTAGAAATTCATTCTAATAATGCAATTCCCTGCAAAGTGAGTTCATATGGCTTTTAAAGAAAATTGTTTCACAGCACTCAACCTTTCTACATTGAAATTGATTGTTGGCAAAAACAGCCCTACGTCCCCCTGGTCCTCTACTCCTCGTATCCATTCATAATCTTCAATGTGGCTTTGCAGCTTTCCCCTTGAGGAGAAGGAATCTTTCTCTTGTCCTAGAATCTGGGTGGGTGCTGTGACTTCCTTTGACCAGTAGAAAGAAGGTGGCAGAAATGATGGTGTGCCAGTTCAGAGCCTGGGCCTCAGGAATCTGTGAACACTTCTGCTCTCCCTTTTAGAGCCCTGTCACCTTGAGAAGAAGCCCAGGGCAGTGGTGTTCTCCACCTGGATGAGTGCCCAGATCATCTTGCACTGCTGACCTCCGGATGCATGGAGAGCCCAGCCAAGATAAGGAGAGCTGCCAGCGCCACCTACAGCTGTCAGTGCAGGAAACCAGCGAGGCCAGAAGATTTCCCAGATGACCTGTGGGCTTGGAATATCCAATAATCAATGTCTACTATTTTAAGCTACTAAGTTTCAGGATGGTTTTTTGGTAGGAATAGCTTGTATATGCATCAACACTTCAGTTGGCAAATGGAACCTAGCCCTATGTTTCTCATCAAGTATGCCAAATGCATTCTCAGCAATGAGTAGATAAGACAGAATCTGTCCACCAAGCCTGGAAGAATTGATTGGTACTAGAAATGCCAAAGATATTCATCAGCCAAGGCCATGGGAGGTAAAGAAAGTGGAGGCATGATTCCTGAGAAACCAGCCCACTTTGGATATCCCAAACAGGGCTGATTCCTACAGCAGCCAGACTTTCAGAAGGGGTGGGGGAGTTGCTATGACAACCAGCACATCTCATTATGCTGCCTAATGCTGTTTTGTTTTTGTTTTTTTTTGGCCAGGCATCCATCAAACACGTCTTCAGTCCAGTCCAGTTGGCAACCTCTCACTCCACCCTCACTGCCCAGCTCTGTGGCCTGCAGACCTGTTTGCACAGCACAGGGGGGACTGGCAGCCACCTAAGAGGAGGGTTCGCAGACCCTGGTGGAGAGAAGCTGGCTCTCCAGTGCTTCAGGACCACTGAGGCCTGCCAAACAGACTTGAAACTGCAGGTGGGCTGGCTCCTACGTTTGCACAGGAGCTTATAGCAGCTCCGGGTTGGTGAAGGAGAGGCTGGTCATGGCCCTCACAGATTGGACACTCTTGTTCCCACTGAGGCTGCTGGGCTGTGGCTCTAACACAGACCGAGGCTGAAAGGAAGCAAGGCCCCACAATTTGGGAGTGAGGTGAACCAACCACAAGGTTCCTGCTTTCTCCAAGCCCTGCTGGAGCCTCCTCTTCTGTCCCCCAAGTCTGGGTTTCCCACCATTAGAATCAGAAGATGGCCTTTTAAAATAATCATGGTACGTGTTTTATCTCATTTGTATTTTTCTCGACCATGTGAGGCAGGTGATATTTTTTCCACTTTTGAGGAGGTCACTGAGGTAGAGATAAGTTGACTAACCTGCTTGAGGTCATGTTTTTGTGAAGGACAGAACTGGGATTTGAACCCAGGTCTGAGGGGGACCGCTGTTACCCACGGTGCTGCGCCAGCTCAGACAATCAAGGGGCAGGGGCTGCCTTCAAAGGGCCACTGTAAAAAAAGGACTACTGTGAGCCATGACCAGCCAGAGGGGGTGGGGGCGAGAGAATGGGGTGGTTCAGACACCAGTCGGGTGAGCTTCTTCAGCTCCCAGAGTGCTGTGCCTCTCTCATTCTACCAGCTGTTGTGCTGTAATCCCGACTTTTTTTGCCTCCTGTGAGACCCCTGTGAGCTTCTTGAGATGAGGGCTTGTGGGATATTTATTGCCCATAGTGGGGGGATTCAGTGACCAGGGGTCCACAATAGGCCTGGGTCAGGGGAGGCCTGGCAGAGGGGCTGGGATGTCAGGCAAGATGGATCTGGTCTTGAGTAAGGTGGTACCACACTGGCTGAATATCTGCCATTATTAAAGGTAGTACAAAGACTCTAAGAAGAGGACAGACCATTCTCAAGAAGTTCAGAATAAGGGGAGACCAATTTTGGTGGCAGTACAGGGAGAAGGCCATATAGAGGTGAAGCTTTCGTCTGGGCTTTGAGAGAGGGAGAATGTCATTACTGATCCCTTACAACTTATCACCACCTCGGCAGAGCGGCCTGCTGGCCAGGTAGCTGTTGAACAGCGTGTGAGAGAGACTTACTGCTGGTACAAGTTTCTCTCCCTTCGGAGAAATTTTTCAGAACCTAGGGCTTACCGTGTGGCTGTGGTGCCAAGCAATGGAGAGAGCATAGCTCTTGCTGGTAGGTGGTGGGTCAGTTGGGAAGGCTCCTCGTGTGCTGAAGTCATGGGAGGAGGCACTTGGGGCCATCCCTAGAGGCTTGTAGTGCTGGGATGGGACAGGGTGGGGCTTGGGCCCGAACATATAGCAAAAATTCCTCTGTGTGGTTTTCAGCCCACCTGTCTCAGGTTCCCATGCTGGGCCTGTTAGACATGCAAATCCCTGGATCACCAACATCTACAACCTTGGAATGCAGGGGGCTGGGCCTGGGAATCTACTTGTTTACCAGTGTCTGCTGGAGATGTTTCCAGCACACCAAATTGGAGAGCCACTGCCTGGAAGAGATCTGCCCAGCCCTGCCAGAGCAGCAGGCAGCCTCCCAGGCAGGCTCCAAGGCCAGGTGGGCAAGCACCGTGGCCCCATTCTCCACATGGCCCCTCTTCTCTACAATCAGCTTCTAAACATATCTGCACACCAGAATTACATAGGAAGGTTTTTCTTAAATATTTATTTTAAGCCACCACCCTGAACTAACTAAAACAGGATCTCATGGGATGGGGCCCAAGAATTCCCATGTATTTTTAGAAAAGAAAAAAGCTTGCCAGTAGACTTTGGTGCTCAATCAAGTGAGGGGACCACTGGGCTCTACCTGCTCTGGGTCACAAACAGGTGACACCAACAGGTGACCCATTCTTAAATCAGTGCCCAGTGATTAAAATCCACCACAATTCTTCCAGTGTATTTAATCAGGATATATATATATATATATATATATATATATATATATATATATATATATATATATATTTCATGAATATATATATTTCATGAATATATATATTTTCATTTTAATTTGGGGGCGCTCTGAGTCAACTAATTTTTGAGTCTTTGGAAACCGGAGGGAGAACAATGAACATGAACTTGTAGGAGGCAAACTGAAACAACACGCCATCTGCAGCAAAATCAGCATAAATTTCCCAAATGGCATCACGCTGCCAAGACAACTCTCCAAAGCTTTGCTGCCTGCCTCACTGGGGCATGGGCCCTGGAGAGCTTCAATTACCCTCCACACATGTGCTTTTAGGGAGCCTGGCAAGAGAAGGGACCAGAATGTTTGATAATAAAGTTCCCAGGGTTTTTTTTTAATTGAATTGACTGGGGTGACACTGGTAAAGTGCTCAGGATTTTAGAATAAAGGGAAGGGCAGGTAAGTCAGAATGTAGCTTGCATTTCTGTTACAGCTTGGATTGCTAATAATTAGCCAATAATTCAATTGTGATACTTGCATTTTAACCTAATTGAAAAATAACTGATGGACAGCTTCATAATAATGATTAGGGACACATACCACATTGGGATATCCATTCATTTATTCATTCATTCATGGGACAAGTATTTGTCCACTATGTGCGAAGTACTGGACAAGCCACGTGGCTTCTGCTGTTGAGTTTCTTGAGGAAAAGAACATGTGATATTTGACAGGGACTGAGGGTCTACAAATTAAGAAGTGTAAGGGAGATGTTATTTGGCCCGGGGGACAAGGAGGACCTTTCAGGGCGGGTTGGAATTGAGTACGCTTTGGAAAGTAGGTTGGATTTACAGGTGCAAAGCTTAATGGCACTGGAGAGGAGGGATGGCAACACAAAGAGACCCCAGAAGTGGGTGAGCATGCCACAGGCTTGGGGAACAGTGAGGTGTTCTGTCTTTTTTAGCAAGAGACTGGAGAGCTCTACTGTTAAAAAGACGATGATGGTGGGTGAAAGGATGGCAGGCCGAGAAGTGGGGTGCTCGTGGAAGACATGACCCACTGACTGTGGGAATCTTGTCCATTGGCTCTGCACACAGCCTTACAGTTCTTCTCCGCACTTGCACTCCACACAGCCACCACTAATCAATCAGTGTTGGCTCCTGAGGAAGAGCTCATTCCACACCCCTCTTTGCCCTTTTGAAGGCCAAGAAATTAGCATTTTATTCTGGAGACAATGATGGGAGGAAACGGCTGCTCCCACCCTGTGGAAGGGGTGATGTAAGCAAACAGGACGTTTTGGATGATTAATCTGACAACAGAGCCTGGAAAAAACTGGGAGGGGGCAAGGGGCAGTTGAGGCTGGAAGACCAGTTAGGAGGCTGTTGCCAAAGTTCAGTAAGAAGTTACAACAGCCGTGATCAGGGAAGTGGCAGATGATGGGAACAGAAAGGAGAGGACAGAAGCAAGAGATCTTTTAAGGGTAGAACTGGCAGAACTGGAGGCTCATCTCATCGAATACTGGGGGCTGGGGTGGGGAGCGATCAGAGTGTGATAGTTCCGGTGGACGAAGGGAGCTTGGAAGGAGGAGCAGGCCTCCACGCAGTGGAAGGCGAATTTGGTCCTGCAGTCCTGAGTTTGAGAAGTTGGCACCACATTCAGGGGGAGATGTTCAGGAGAGGTTTGGAAGCATAGAACACGTCAGGGAAGAGAGGAGCTAGAAATGTGCATTTGGGAGTCATGTGTCTGCGGATGATGGTTGAAGGTAGGAAAGGAGATGAGATTGTGGAGGGAAGGCTGGGGAGGAAACAAAGGAAGGAGGGGAGGGACAGGGAAAAGGCGGAAGACAAGAGTGACCTGTGGGATGAAGCTGTTGTAGAATGAATTGTGCTTGTTTTTATCCTCCTCAGTCTAGTTGTTTCTGGTATGTTTGAAAACTTCCCCTTTCAGGTACTCAAAGCCTGTGGTAAATATAGCCTCTCCCACACCAGCCCCAATCAGTCAAGTTCAGGAAATGACCTGAAGCCCACACACCAGATGATAGACATCAATGGCTGGTACCTGTGGACTCTTGGATTTTTGTTGCTATGCAGATACCTGGACATGTAAGCATGCGTGGAGAGGTGAAGGAAACTCCTGGTTTCAGGAGTCTGGTGCTTTTTGCCTTAAAATGTCCCCTAGTCGGCCCTGTAGTCTGAATGCAGACCGGGGGTTTTCCAGGGCCAGCCCAGCTGTATTCCCTGGGCTTCAGGAATACAACCTCTGTTTCTAGCCAGGGAAACTGCTGACTTCCAGTCCCTGCCAGACAACCAGGTGGCTTGTGGGATGGGAAGAGAGGCCTAGGGTAGAGCTTTGGCCCAGGGGCTTGCCCATGCCTTACTACAGCCTCCTCTTTGGCTTGAAGACTGAAATGGGGGCACCCAACCAGGCCCCATCTGGAAACCTGAAGCTCCCCAGAACACAGAGGCAGCGTGCGGTGGACCCTGTCTGCATGTGCTCAGGGAACCTCCCCCCCCCACCCCAAAGTTTAACCAGTTTAAGCACCTCAGTGGATCCTGAAACAGGCTGCTGAGGCAGATATCAAGAAGAACATTCTATAGGGATGTGTGCTGGGAAAGAAAACCGCTTTATAAGTGAGGTAACACTACATAAATTCAACAAAGGTAAACTCTCGTATAGAGTGCCTAAAAGCTCGCTGTCTCCGTTGGGCCCCTCACCATCCAGACTCCCCTGCCTTCCATTCTGTGCTAAGCTTTCTCAGCGGGAAATCGTGTCTGTCTGGCTCCTGCCACACCTGAACTCCTTGCCTCCCTGGAGCGGCTGCGGGTGGCCACTCCTTGGCTGGAGTCTCCTGTCTCTTGGTAGGTGATGTTCCTGCCTGACGTTTCTGGTGACTCACAGCTGTTTTCTGCCAGAGGTGTTGACCACACTCACTTTGCCTGGTAAAGGCGTTGCCTTTGTCTCTCAATTAGCCACAGGCTGTGCCCTTCCTTCCAGACAACATTTTTTTGCTCTTCCCTGGTATCAACCTAGAAAGGTAATAATAGTCATTTTTGTGATAATAGTCGCTGTAGGAACTAACACAGATGGCAATTACTGGGTGCCAGGCAGTGTTCTAAGATCCTTACAAGGAGAACTGATTTTATTCTTACAATAACCCTGTAAGGCTGAGGTAGGCACCATTATTATCCTCATTTTACAGATGGAGAAACTGAGGCACAGAGGTTAAATAATGTGCTCTGGGTCATCCCAAAGCCCTGAATGCTGTGCCTGAAACATGTGGGAAGCTCTAGATAAACACTTGCTGCTCTTTATTTCTATTACTGGTTCATGTCTGCCTCCAACCCATTGAGGAAATGCATCGTCTTTCTAAGTCTGTTCCTCATTTGTAAAACACGAGTCATCTATAGCCCTTCCAACTGTGATCTTTGTGTTCTTCGCTCATCTTGTTCCTGCTTTTCTGCAGAATGAGTTCTATTTTCCCAGGGAATCTATCTCTCCAGCTTTTCCTGGATTTTGCACAGAACTAATTGCTTGACTGCTCTGGAAGCTTCGAGAAAACAACTTGAAATAATGCCCATGGGCATCTTGTGGGCTCCCCTCTCTATCAGAGGCTGTGGAGTCACAGCTATCTCAGTTGTCTCCAAGATCCTTCATTAACCCAGGGTGTGATGCTAAATCAAAGTTTTTCAACCTGGATTCCCTCTGGGAGAGGCGAGGGAAGAGGCATAAGAGGCTGGGGCAGTGCTCAATCACACTTCTGTGGTTTGATTTTGTATCTCCACTGCATTAAGCAGACGGGGCTGCACCCCCTGGGATTTGGCCATAGCAGAGGTTAGAATCAAGGGCTCCCCTTGGTCATCAAACTGATTTCTTCTCTTGGAAGAACCACAGTCACAGAGGATGCTTTGGTTTTGCTTCCTGATCCGGTGCCATTTATAGGCGTTTGAAGTTCTGAGCTTCCAGTCCCCCAGAGAGACAGGCAAGCCCGTGGGCTGCTGGTGTGGGCTTAAGACCATGATGCAGGCAGGATGTCCTCTGATCCTGTCTTGTAAAGTCCAATAAAACAACATCACAGGGACACGGGAGTCTCTGGCCAGGGTGCTGAAGGACAGAATGTTAAGAGAGAAAACTGAATCCTGCAGAGCACAGGACCATGTCCTTGCCAAGCAACGCAGTGGAAGCCCGCTGGGTATTAATAGCAACAGCTAACATTTATGAAGCGCTTACAATGTGCCAGCTGCTGTGCTAAGCACCATTTAATCCTCACAATGACCCTCTGAAGTAGGTCTTATTATTATTATCACCATCAACTCTCTGTAGAAAAGGACACAGATTAAGAGAGGCTGAAACACTTGCCCCAGTCACACTCCAATGTCAGGCTCTGACACCAAAGCTCACGCGCTTGCCCGCTGCATTGCACTGTCTTCCTCCTGAGTCCTTGGTGCTAAACCACCCCCCACCCCCATCGCAGATAAGGGGACCCAAGGACAGTGGCTGAGAGGCTGCTTTGCCCCTGCCTTTGGACTGGGTTTGCACCTCAGGGGACCTCAGTCCCAGGTCTAGGTCTTGGTGATGCAGATTCAGAAAGTCCACTGAGGGAAACTGGGCCTGGGGGAAAGAATTCCTACTGATCTCAGAAAGGATTCAGGACACCGGCACACAGACGTCAGCATACAGGATGACTCATAGCAGCCATCTGTGTGGTAGTCCCTCCTGGCAGACAGCCTGCTAAGGAGACCACCCAGCAGATATGGATGTTGCTCAAGGGAAAATTCTACCAGTGAATGACTCTTCTCCAGCAATCTTCCTGCCTGGCTTATTGGTACAGGTCTTTGGAATTCAGGGGACCTTCTTTCTTGCTCATTATTGGCAATGTTCCAATCCAATCTTACGCTCCAAATTTTATTTTCCAATATTCCTCCTTAGGCCCCAAATCTTCTGTCATTACAATGCTACTTTAAAAAAAAACATGACAGAATTTCTTAGATTAATTTTATTTTACATCACAACGGGGAAATCCCTGCCTTCCAAAGGAGAAATAGAGAGAAATGGATTAGAAGGCAGGATAGCTGGAGGCCAGGCTCAGCTCAGCTCCAGGTGAGCCATGTGGTCCTGACAAGTCAGCCCAAGGAGTGGGTTAACTAGGGATGGTCCCATCCACCCGTTTTACTTCTTGGCTTGATGAAGCTCAGCAAATACTCCTGCCTGGGGCTGGGATGGAGAGTATGGGAGGAAAGGGGGTATCAGGGGATTACCTTCCAGTAAAGCGATTGCCCACCTGGAGATCTGGGCTTGCAGATCTCATCATAGCTATCTGAACTATTTTTAATATTTCAGAAAGTCTCTTGAAAATTGTACATTTATACAGATAATAATGCACATGCTAACAAAAAAATGTAAAGTTTCTTTGCCTTTGGTGAGAATTGCATTATTGGCTCTGCATGGTAACACTGGCTATCTGATGCTAATCTGGAAAGCTGGTTGGCAGCCATCTGCATTTTGAAGAAATAAGTGGGGAAAAGATAATCACACACACTTGTCACTTACACCTGTCTCATTATACAGCAGGTGGGAGGTGGCTGAAGTAATGCTTGATTTTTTTAAATTGTAGAACATTTTTCACAGCATTGGGCCATTGAAGTAGAACCTGATGAAAGAAATCTGAGGGAAGGAAGGGTTGGGGAGCTCTTTGTGATCTATTATCTCCCTCTCACAGGGGGAGACTAGGGCTCAGCTTTACAGAGAAGCCAATGATGACTGGACTACAAGATACAGTTTTAGAAAGGGTTGGGAGTTGTCAGTCCTTGAGGATGTAAATAACTGAGCAATTAGAGAACCCAGGTGAACCTAATGCCTACGGATGGCTTTATCAGAGAGTAGAGAAATTGTTGTCACCCAAGTTGGAGGGGTATCTATGAAACTGAACGCAAGTCTCCCCCTTACTAAGGGGCCTCTGAGTGTCATCTTCTGATCCTCAGCCTCCACCTACCTTTGAGAAGGAAGATGATAAACCACAAAGAGCCCCCCCTTCATTCCCTCAGACTTTGTTCATCAGGTTTTACCTCAATGACCCAACGCTGTGAGAGATGTTCTACAATTAAAAAAAAAAACAAAACAAGTATTATTTCGGCCACCTCCCATCTGCTGTATAACAGGACAGGTGTAAGTGACAAGTGTAGGTGATTATCTCTTCCCCACTTATTATTTATTTAAAATATAGATGGCTGCCAACCAGCTTTTCAGATTAGCATCAGATAGCCAGTGTTATCACGCTGAGTGGCAGATTTGATACCGCGCCACGAAGACCTTATTATGTCATAACATGTACCATTTCAGAAGTGCTTTAGCAGTCATCACCACACACAATCCTCATATCAGTCAGGTAAGGTAAGCGGGGAGGTGCTAACGTTCTCACGCAACAGGACGCAGCAGGTGTTTCCAGAGGGCCCGAGTGAGTTCTTTTTGCCCCCGTGGAGTGGGTACGAGGCTAACCCTGGAACGGTAAAAAGGTCATGCTGTAGGTTTCTTTACTTAGCCAGCTTTTTTATTTTTCCATCTGACACCTGGGCCAGCTAAGGACTAGGGAGCCCTAGGACGCTACATTCCTGTTCTGCCAAGAGGACTGAGAAAAACAAAAGCCACCTGGGTAAATCGAGCAGCCGGCATGCGGGAGCTGGGAATCTGCAGCTAGAAAGCAGTCTCCTTCTGCCTCACTGACCCCAGCTGCTTTTGTTTCACTGGTTTGTTGGCCTCTGTGTCATTTACTTTTCAGACTTCTTGTTCCCTTCCTGCACACCTTAAGCTCTGATCTGGGTTCACACAGTCGGTCAGCCTCACTTCCCTTGGGGGTCAGGACACAGGGTGGACCTAAAGGCTGGGGATTGACCCGTGTCCTCCAAAGCTTGCATGTTTCGGCTCTGTCATCCCTAGAGCAGAAGCCCACCTCACCAGCCAAGAGGAGGATTTTAGCTCTTCCTTTAGGTTTGCTCCAAATCTCAATCCCAGGCCGCTGCACTAACACCCTCCTGGGAGGCTGAGAAAGGAATTGCTTCATTTTGTGGCAGCAAGGGGATAGATGGTGAGAAGCATCTGCTTTGGAAATGCATTTCCCACAGCAAATAACTCTCGCATGATTGTTTCTGCAAATATCACCATGGCATTTGCTAAGTTAAACAGAGCACCTCTGCTTGCCTGACCTTCACCTCCTTGATCTAACCCCCAAGATGTTCTTGGCATCGGGGAGGTTCACATTGGCCAGGGTCTCTCCCCTCAGCTCTGTCCTCTAAGGGCAAGGTGTTCCCTTCTTGACCTGGGAGAATATGTCTCTTGCATACAGAGAATCTAGGTTTTAAGCTAATTCTGATCTGGATGGTCCTGATCCGACATGCAAGCAATGACAGTGATCCTTAAAGTTTCTATTTCTTGCCTTGCATGAGCCTACAACACATAAGGTGACAGGCCCTTTTAACATATTTTTCATGGCATGACTATACTACTACAGCACTTGTGTAAATTCACTCCTTTGTCCTGATATTTTCGTATGTGTGCATTCTCTCTCCCAAAGGATGATAAGCTCCTGGCAGGTAGAGACTGTATCTTTAACAGTGCCGAGTCATCTGTGCATGTGGATATACTATGTTTAGGTGTATGTGCATGTATGTCTATATGAGGTCATATGAGCATCAAGTATATGGGAAGGTACATATTAAATTGTTAACATAGATTATCTGGGGTGGGGGTGGCTAATATGGATGGAAGAAGAAGAGTGGGAGGAGTGGTTAAACAAATAAAAAGGACAAAAATGACTGTACAGGTACTTAAAAAAAGACATTCCTGGCACATGAGTTCAACTTTGGGGGCAAGGAGAAGCCGAGATGAGGAATCAGCGGGTCACATTTATGCACTTATGTAAAATTTGACATATGTGTGTGTCAAGAAATTAATATAGGGTACACACATTAAGGAAGAGAAAAAGGTGCCGTACATGAAACAGACAATAAATAGCTGGTGGCTGCATGAATACTGAACAGTATGTGATATGTGATAATTTTAGAATTTGGATTTTCAAGGAGCTATTTGTAGCTAACATTACTACGACACTCACAAGATCTGCAGTGCATCCTCGTAAGCAGAATCACTCACGTCCTGGTGCACGGGTGGGGCAGCCTACTTGCAGGAGTCCCAGTTACTCTGTGGTCACTTTGTACACCGACCAGTTGTGTCAGGATTAGCTGGGTGGTTTCTACCAGTGGAGAGGACAGGGCCCCAGAGCTGGTGTTCTGAATTAGCATTGGCTGGGGGAGGGGGGGCTGGGGGGGCCGGGCGGGACTGGGAAATTTGCATTTTAACAAGTATCCCAGGTGATTTTTATGCTTATTAAGGCTTCAGAACCACTCTAGGCATTGTTAGCCGCCCAAGTGGTGCACCGCTGTGGCAAGGAGCTGTTCTCCCAAGAAAAACAAAGTAAGATTTATTTACTGTATTTTAAAAAGATCACGCCTCATTGTCTGTACTTAAAAGAACTAATTTATGTGAACTTTCTAATGTGTGGATAGAACTCAAATGAATCTATCCACTGTAACTGGAGGGAACCAAACTCCCTGAGTTGAAAATGCCTTCAGTACTTCCTCTCGTGCCAGCTCTGTGCAGGCATGACCTACCCTAGAGAAAGAAGGACAGCCTAAGTCTGTTGTCATTCTAAAACACATTTCTAAAAACAAAATGCAACATGTCAAACATAAAAAATAACAGCCATCCATGCCCTCACCACTCAGCTTTTCCGGTCCTAACATTTTGCTAGGTTTTCTCCAAGTATATTTTTTAATAAATGAAACATTGTAGGAAAAAATTGTGTAGCCCTTTCTTACTCATCCTTCCTTCCCCCACCCCAACGGTAACCACCGTGCTAGATTTAGCGATTTTATTCCCATAGACATTTGTATTGATATATTTTGACTGTATAATGTGTTCTTCCACAATTTGGTGTGCCATATTTTAAACTTTATACAAACGGTATCGTGTGGCATGTGTTTCTCTGCAAATGTCTCTTCTGTTTTGCTCAGTGATTTACTCTGTTGACAAATGTAGCTTCAGCTCATTTACCTATTAGGTAGTACGGCAGAGTGATTCATCACTCTGTAGTAGAGAATGATAGTGTAGGATTACTAGTAATTATGCTGTTGAATGAAGGTAGCACTAGTTTTATCTATTCTTTTTATGGATTAATTTCTATTTTTCAGTTATAGCTGATGTACAATATTATATTAGTTTCAGGTGTACAACCCAGTGATTAGACATTTGTGCAAGTTATGAAGTGATCACCCAGAGAAATCTGGAGCCCATCTGACACCACACGCGGTTGTTACAATATTATTGACTATCTTTCCTATGCTGTACTTTACAACCCCATGACTATTCTGTGAATGCAAATTGGTACACAACTTTATCTATTCTATTGTTGGTAGTCATTTAAGTTGTTTTCATATAGTTTTTGGTGAAATTCTCCTGCTGCATGAGGATCTGGTGTTTCTAGAAATGGACTTGTGCATCTTAGTGTCTGTGCATCTTCAGCTGTGACAGACAATGCCAGACTGTCCTGTGGAGACATTGCACCAGTCCCCACAGCCATTTCTTGAACATTCTGGCAAGTTTCCCTTTTGTGGCTTCAAATTTAAGAGCAGAAAACAGAAATATAAACCAAAGAAGGAAAATAGCTTTGAGAACACATTTAGTTACCAGTAGAGCTTACTTCAGACTACTTATTTTTTTCTAATCTGGGGGTGTTTTTCCCATGAGACCATGGTCCTTCAAAAACAACCCCTTCACCACCCCAAGTCAGGTCTCCTTCCGGTGCTGTTTCTCTCCCTTCACAATGCAGTATAAGGTTATGTATTATAGAACTGCACTCCTGAAACCTATATAATTTTATTAACCAATGTCACCCCAATACATTCAATAAAAAATACAATCAGTGCACATTGGTTAAGCTTTGGTGACTAGGCATTTGGGAACCCCGATTCAAAGGTGTACATGCAGGAAAAAAGGTTTACTTTCTGAGAGCTTTAAGACTACTAGGAAGCTAAAATATAAACTGCAGATAAAAGTTAATTATTTTAATAACAACGTAACAGTAAGAGAAAAAAAGATATCACTGAACAGTGCTGACTCATCGTTGAAGAAATCATGCCTACATTAATTCTATAGGAGTTCTCAAGATAGGGAAGTCAGAGCTTATATGATTCTAATTTGCCAGAGAATGGTTTCCTAGCAACCATCACTGGATGAGAATCAGCTAACTCCGCTTTTTTGAAGCAGACTTTACTCTGTTAGAAAAATGAGTTAAATAAATACCAGCTTAAGGTAGAATTTTACCACATAAAACTATATTTGAAATATATGACTTCTGAACAAAGATCTAAAGTGGTTTCCTTTCACAGAAGCTAACAAAGGTGGATGTGTGGAAATGGAAGGGGCACCAATTTAGGGACTTGAGCATTTGGCTTTTCCCAGGAGTTGGGGTTGGACAGTGATGAGTGAAGAGACAAAAGACAGACTCAGGGACAGAGGGAGGGGCAATAGAACCTTATACTTGAATTGCAGAATCAAGCAATTTCCTAGGAACATATGGCCCAGGAAGTCTTAGAGTTCTGTTCAGCTAAAAGGTGGGGGAATGAATCATTTGGGCACTAACCTTGGAGACTTACTCACCAGCTTCTGCTGGTGAGCTCCAAGGCATTACACATGATACGTTTTCTGACATAGAGGAAATACTAGCCTGATAATTCATCCCTGACGGTGACTGTCTGATTGGCAGAGGGAAAATCTTGTGGGTGTCCCCGGGAAGAAGGCCCATGATGGGCCTGTTTATGTATGTTGAGCTTACTGTGCGCATGTTGCCACAGTATGAACGAGAACTTGATAGAGGAAACAGTCATCACTGAAGAAAAGGGTTTTCCAAGCAAACTCTTTTAGCTAATGCCACATCAAAATGACATTTCTTGGGCCTCCCAGTAGAAATGGAGATGCACAGAGTCCTAGAGCTGGAAGAGACTTCTACAGATCAAAAATATACAATGTAAAGAACTGGCTAATTCTGCCTTGTTTATAGTTATATTCGTACCTGACTTCTGGAGAGGAAACCACCTCTTCACCTCCCTCCTTTGCACCAGAACAGATGCCAACAGACACTCTCAGAGACATCTGAAAGAAAAGTCACAGTATTTTGAAAACTTAGTCAATAACACTGGAAATAAAATACAAGAGATCCTGAAACAAATCTTATTATTCTTAAAATCTCCTCAGTGTTTTAAGTGAAGGTACATTTAGAGTTGCAATGAGAGTTCTGTTACTGATAGATGGCTTTAGTGCAAATTTTCGTCACTGCAGTTTCCACTACATGTCAGATGTCACTGAAAGTCTAGAGATCAATGCTATGCCAATTTGAGAACTTTACTGACAGATATTTTGTTTCAAGAGAGTTGACTAAGCCATACAATTATCCTTTAGGTGTCTCTTGACATCATGTTTTAATATACCCCTTTTTACTAAAAGCACTTAATTTCTTTGAATGCAGTTATGGCACCTGATACACAAAAATGTAAGATTCTGCCCGCACCAAAGTTGGTGGGTCCCCTAGTTTCTGTCACCTGAATGTAGCCGGCTCCAGTTGAAGCAGTGGTGTGTTGGGGCTGCCTTTCTTTCCTACACTGTGCTCAGTGGTGTCAGCTTGGTACCTTGGAAACAGCCATGCTGGGAGAATTTGTACCACCGAAAGGGGCAAACATGACAATCGGGGCTTCTCCTGAGAGCCAGTTGTTAGACATTTACCATTGCACCCCTGGGCAGGTGTCAGTTCTGTCTTCACAGCGAACTGTGTGTGAATCCTAGGCCTCTTCTTTTCATTGCCATTGCCACCCAGCCTATGTGTGCCCAGGGAATAACCTTCATTTTCCTATTCATCCAAGCAAAATACAATCAGAAAGGTAGTCTATAACCACCTCTTTAAAAAATTTTTAAAAATTAAAAGCAAGCAAACAAAGACCTTCTTAGACTCCATTCCCATGATTGACTGGTAGCTATAATGTTTTGTTTTGTGGGATTATCCACACCACTGGAAACCTCTGTTCCCATAGATAATGGAGACATCTCTGGAAAGCCAATTCAATCTTTTTGAATATTCCTTATTTACCTTTCACAATGGGCCCAGCCTAATGATCATTCTGCCTGTAGGGGAGCTTCCTTCTGCAGCAGCTTTGATGTGAAACCCCTTCACTGACCTCCTGAGGACCAGAGACTCAAAAGTGCCTTTGATTCATGCTTTTTATTAGCAGCTTAGCTCTGTTAGTGCTAGGCATACTCCCCTCTGCTGGTTGAATCCCTTGTTTTTCCTCTCGGTTGCACTAACATCATCACTAAGTATTCATCACACATGGGCAGTGTGCTAGGTACTGATCTGTCTAGAAAACAAGAAGTGTTTTTTTCACTAAAGCTCAGAAACAATCCAGTATGATGTGGATTTAATGAGAGGCTAGAAAGAGCCCAGGAGACAGGTATATGAGGAGAGTTCTATCCCCGGTTCCATTGGATGGCCAGAAGTAGCTGATACTGAGAGACCTGTACAAGTTCACTATTCTTTGTACATTTTTGATGATGCTGATATATTCTTTAAAAAAAAAGAAAAATTACTGTAACATGGACTTTGGGGTTAAGTCTCCCCCAAACTACATATCCACCCATCCATTCACCTATCCATTCCATGACAATTTATTAAAAATTACAAACACCTAGGATCCAGTCTGCTCAGGGCTCAGCTTGGCTTTGAGTGAACAGGGATCAGGGGTAGGGGTTCAGAAGAGGGTGGAGAACCCACCTGCTATCAACTTGCTCCCTTCTGGGTGCTGCTTGTTGTGGGTAACACCAAAGAACAAGAGGTCATTTTCTCTGAGGACTTTATGACAGCAAGGAAGCTTGTAATCTAGACTGCTGGCCACTATCATCTGTAGTGATAGGGGTGAAGACGTAGATGTCATACCTCCTGTATGTTCCACTCCCTCTAGTCCCTAAACAAGGTGACTTAAAAAAGAAAAAAAATGTATCAGCAAGTATAGAAGGAACCACTGATGTCAACTCCCACTAGACCCCAACTTCCTTTCCCAGCTTCATACTGAATCTGGCTTCCGTTTCTCAGGAGGGAGACATGAACCGCAGCAGAACCACAATCTTCTGCACCTCTCCAAGTATGTGCTTGCCCCTCAGACCTGCTAACCTTTGTAGGCACAGGACTACCCCAGCCTCTCCATCCTGCTGCTGTGTCAGGGCCTTTTTGTACCATGCTCGCTGACTCTCAGAGAAAAAACTAAGCAGAAGGAGTAATTTGGTGGAAGATCACGTTCCATGACTTCAGTTTCATGCTGTGTTGATCCCTTAGATGCAATTAGTTACCCAACAGCAGAAAGCTTGTTCTGTGGTTGGCGGGTATGTTGGCACATTACCCATGGAACAGATGGCTACTGGTTCCACAAATTAGATTTCCAGGTGACTGTATAATAGAGTCAACTGGCACTCTTGCCTTACCCTTCCTGCCTCTCTGATAACTTGCAGCGAGTCTATGTGAATGCACTGACCTCCCACTAATGAACCCTTCCTCTGGGTGGGAACACAGTTGAGGCAGGTCTGAGGGAGGGCAAGGGCGTCTGCTCTTTCAAGACATTCTATTAATCTGCAATGTGCATATCTTCTTGCCCTTTCTCTCTAATCCCCATGCCAGCTTTCTCAAATGTTCTATGAACTGACTGGAAGGCATCTGGTGTCCCTTCAATATGCTTTGATGACCAGGTTAGGAGGGATTCCCCTGCTCCTGGTCTACTCTTCTGATTCATATTGATGTGATGCAAATAGGAATCTTTCCCCATCTCAAGAGGTGAAATAGGAGGGTCTTCTGTAGCATTGCTCATCAATCCTCTCCTACCCCCACATTCCCTTCTGAGAGAAATCATATTACCCCAACCCAGCCAAGTTCTTCTACAGTGTATTCTTCCTTCTACCCCAATTCAGTTCACTTGGTCAGAAGCCAACTGGATTCCTTCTCTTTTTTTAAAAAAATATATTTTGTTGATTATGCTATTACAGTTGTCCCATCTCTCCCCGCCCCCCTGCCCTGCATACCCCTCCCCCCCCACACTC
>VMDR010017868.1:0-19696 GCA_007922815.1 Macrotus californicus | reverse complement strand
GAGCTTTTGTATGTTAGGAGTGGATGTGAAATTTTGTTAAATATCTTTCTGATATTTATATAGATGGTCATATGGATTTATTTACTTCAATTTATTTTTGTGATGATTTACACTAACAGATTCACTACTGTTATACTGGCCTTACCTACTTGGACTACATTTACTCCTTATTCTTTGAATGCACTGAGGTCTATTATTCTTTTAATTTACATTCTACAATCTAATTTACATATTTGCATATTTAATTTAACAGCCTGTTTAGAACCTTTGCATATATTTTGGACTTAATTCTACATTTGTTTTTTTTCTTGTTTTGGTATCAAAATTATGCAGTCTTTTTCTATGTTCTGTAATAGTTTAGCTCATGTAAGGATTATTTATACCTTTGTCAAGACTTTGATAGAAATTTCTTTAAAATCCATAGGAATCTAGTGTCTTATTTTGGGGTTAGTTCTCTGAAAGTTTTTCAACATTTTTCCCATAGGGATTATTTTTCACTCAGGTTTCTGTCACTTCCTGATTTTGCTCTGATGATTTAAAATTTCCAAGAACTGTCCTATTCCCTGGTTTTAAACACATTACCCCAGAACTGTGCATAGCAGTCATCATTATATCTCCTTTCATGTGTCATGTTACAGACTCTTGCTGTTTTCCCCTGCACACAGTTGCCAGAGATTGGTCTTTTTTGTTGGACTTTTAAAAACAAAAATCTTGACTTTACTTTTTAATTCTACTTTTGTTTGTTTTCTAATTCACTACTTTTTGCTCTTATCACTACTAATCCCGTTTATTTACTTTTTTAGTTTATTTTTATTTTTTCCTTATTTTTGAGTGAAAATTGGTTTATTTAGTTTAGTTCCTTAGTTTCCAATTGCTTTGTTTGGATGCTTTTTTAAATTTAAATATGAATATGAAGATAGAGGCTTTTTCAAGAGAACTAAAAACATTTCCAAATTTCAGCCATGGCACTGTATTAATTATGTTGTCTTAATTTGAGGCATTAATATGAGAGAGTTCACATGAAAATATGAAGTTAGATCTACAAGAGAGAAAATAAGATTGTAGTTAGTTTCATAAATTGAAAAGATGTCTTTCTAGGAAAACACGAAGAAATGTGAATAACCATGTTTCTGTGCTGTTATTCCTACTTAAGCCTAGGATTATCCAAGTTCCCATTTCCTAAAACTGCTAATTCAATAAGGGTATGTTTCCCCAAGGAACATTTTTCCTTTAAAAGCCCCAACCCACTTAACCAAAATTTTTATTATTAATATTACTTGACAGCTCTCATTCGTTTTGGACCAACCAGTTCCGCAGTTCAACGAACTTTGTTCAGAAACATTTTAAATGTTTTATGATGGGGAAAAGTGATTTATTTTAATTGAGGAGAGCTTGTTCCAAACTTCCAAAATGAAATGTGAGCTTGCACAAAGAAAGCCTCAGACAGAAAGGCTAATTTTTCATAAATGACTGAAAACAGGACGCAGAATGGACGTCTGTCTGTGACCTTAGCGTCTTTGGTGCCTGCCGCAGAACTGAACCGCCATTCTTCATTGTTCTGTGACTTAACCCTGGTGTATGAATGTTTACGTGACAGAGAGGCGCACAGTGGGGCAGTTCTTCACTAGTTTAAATTGTTTACAGTCTCTTCTGTAGCTGTAATTCACACTTTAAACATTCCTCTACGTGCACTTGTTGGTATGTTACACAAGCTCAGCACTAGGACTTTTGAGAAGTTCCTATGTGCTAGTACACTATGAAATGACTACTTAGCATAAAAAAGAAGGCAGTGAGCAGATGGGGGATATGACCTTATGTACCAAGAACATGTTCAAACAACCCAAGAAGTACTGTGGGAGTATTGGGGAAAGAAATGATTCTTTCAAAAACCGAAAGAGGACTTTGAAAGAGGTGCTCCAGTATTGCAGAGGATGCACAGGAGGAAAGAGCCGGGGCTTAGGATTGGACAGAGGTGTGAGGTGATTCCTGAATGATGAAGATGAGTTGGGTTAGTGAAGAAAAATGGTAATTGTGTGCCAGGTGGGAGAAACACGGTGAGCAACGTTAGGTGTGAAATGCCTGATGTGAGAAGAGGGGCTTCATGCAAGGCTGAAACAAGCGTGGGTAGAACGGAAGGCAGGTGATGAGGGTGTGGTCCAGGAGGACCTTGTACGCTACACCGAGGAAAGCATTAGGGTACTCCTGAAAGGCGGCATAATCACAATGGAACTAGAGGAAGGTCACCCAAATTCAGGATGGTGAATAGGTGGGAAAGGGCAGGACGCATAGAGGGTGTCAGTTAGGAGGCCCTTGCAGTTTTCTAGCAAACAATGGTGGTTGGTAACTTGTAGTAAGGGAATAGCCATGGGAAAAATATAAAGTGAATAGATTCTGTCATATTAGAGGCAAAATTCTGTTACTCTTTGTCACTAGTAGGATATGGTGCTTATAAGAATAGAATGCTTGTTGATATCTGCCTTCACCAAGTGGGTGGATGCCATTCACTGAGATACACCACATATATAGAGATTGTCCGACAAATCTGAGCAGAGTGGCAATGTACACTGGAAAGTGCGAGAAACACGAAGAAGGCCTGAGACAGCCTCATGGAAAATGAGTGAGAGAGCTGACCAGAAACTTGTTAAACAGTGTTTGGGTTCAGCTGACCATGGGGACCATGAATGGCACAATCTGCATGGTTGTATGATCCCCTTCCCAAGTTTGTGGGAGAAGCAGATGCTGACTACTGCCCAGGCCTGGTCAGATGCCCCTTAGACCAGAGCATGGTGCACATAGATGCAGAAGTGTCCCATCCAACAACAGCCAGGAGGTGGAAGTAACCCAGCTGTCCATCACCAGATGAATGGATAAACAAAAAATTACTTGCCATGGATTATTATTCAGCCTCATAAAGGAAGGACGTCCTGCCACATGCTACAACATGGATGAACTATGAGGACTTTATACAAAGTGAAGTAAGTCAGCCACAGAAAGACAAATATGGTATGATTCCACTCATATGAGATATCTACAGGGGTCAAATGACTAGAAACAGGAAGTAGAATGGCAGTTGCCAGGGGCTGGGAGGAGGGTAATGGGAAGTTGTTGTTTAGTTTCAGTATGGGAAGATGAAAATGTTCTGGAGATCTATTACACAACGTGAATATATGCAATAGTACTGATTAGAACACTAAAAATAATTAAGATGGTAAATGTTATGTCATGTGTTTTTTAAACCACAATTTTAAAAAAAGACATACTATAAGCAATAGAGATGCTAGCTTGACTTATAATTTAGCAAAAAATGCCCCATCTTATGTAGGTGAGCAGGTCCTCCCATACTTTCTTCTCACCTCGTTCACGTTGGCTGGTCCTGGGGCCGGCTTAGCCTGGTGTCTGCTCTCCTGACACTTTGGCCATAATGTGAGGATTTGCTTTTTCCTCTTGCCTCCCCAGCATGGACTCAGGGGAAGCACCAGGTTTTGCTCTTTGTGGTTGGTGAATGACACAGGGCACTGATTCCCCTTGATGCCCACAGAACTCTATCATGTAATATTTAGCAAAATCCACCTATATGATTTATTTACCACCACGTTTTATTAAGCGTTGAGGAAAGATTAACAGAGCACTTAGCCCTTTATAACTATTTTTTAAGTTGAACAAATCAGTGCAAGAGGAAAATAAGGAGAAAAACATAAGAAAGTTTGTTTCCCTGGAATGCATTTTATAAGATCTGTTGCAAGTAGAAGTGAGCCTTGCCTTTGGCTCTGAAAGTACTGGGGATCGTAGCTATGAGAAAACACTTGTGGTTCCGAAGTCTACCATGCTCTTAAGACTCATTCAATAAACACTTGGCATATATTATATTTGAGGCACTATTTGGTTTTGAGAACAAGACAGGAAGGGTTTCTTCTCCCATGGGATCACATTTTAGGGGGAGGTAAACAGAGAAAAAAGCAAGAAGTATATCAGCTAGCAATAAGGGTTCTGAGAAGATTAAGGGAAGAGAATGTGCTGGAAGGTGAGAGTGACACTGGATTGGGAGGTTAAAGCTGCTGAGCTCTGGGTAACAATAAAAAGCCTGATCTTGACACTCCCGGTGGAGGGGGGAGCCTCAGAGGAGGAGCAGCTGGTACAAAGGAATGAATGGTTGATTTGAGAAGAGGAAGAGGCTCCTGCGGTTGGAACATGGGAGGGGAGGGAGAGCATGGTTTGAGCTGAGATCAGGGGTCAGCACTGATTATGAAGGGCTTTAAAAACCGAGATTCCAGTGAAAAGGCAAAGGGGACTGGAGGGCACTGTGCAGGCGGATATCAGGATGTGATTTAGGTTTCTAAAAGGTTGTCCTGGCTGCTATGTGGTAATTGCACTGTAAATGGGCCCATGTGGAAACAGGGAGGCTAGTTTGGGGGCATTAGCCTAGGAGAGAGATGACTGCAGCTTGGATTAGGTTGATAGGACTGTGTAAGTTCCCTCAGGGAGAGAAGGGGGTGCGGAAGCCCTCCAACAACCAAAGCAGCTGTTAGGAAAGCATAGCGTTTCTAGGTCCGAGACCCAAGAAAAATTTCTCAGGGGGTCTTTATAAAGGGACACTCATGTACCCCAGAGTACTTCTCAAAAGCCTCACTGCATTCTCCCTTCCCCTCCACTGCTGCCTCCTGCCCTGCTTTCCAGCTCGTGTTCTGGGTGCAGACCTGGCGCCCGTGCTGTGACTCAGCACCTGAGAGGGGCTCCAGCACTCGTGGTGGCTGACCCGAAACCCAAGGGACAATAAGCAGATTCATTGGCAGGAGGCTGGGCAAGTTGTTCTGCTCAATATGAAAAGACATCCAGCACTCCTGAGTGAATAAAAACCTCATGTGAATGACAGTGTTTGTCACTGGGGCCGATGGAATTCCAATTTGATGGGCAGATAATCAACCAAACAAATGCACCTGCACAGCTGGAAATGAGGGACAAGAATACAAATGTGCTGCTCCACTCTACAACTCACAGACAAAACACATCCTCTGTTAGAAAAGTACAATTTGATCACATAACATCTGGCCTTGGGTATAGTTTTCTCCATTCTGGCATTTCCTCCTCTCCCTTTCCTTTGTTGTACATAAAGTAACTGGCATATGTCACCAGTTCTATGGTACTATTATTATTTTTTACTAAATGGTCATTGATATATTCAATTGACATCAAAAGGAAATGGAGCCCTGGCTGGTGTAGCTCAGTGGATTGAGCATAGGCTGTGAACCAAAGGGTCGCCAGTTCGATTCTCAGTCAGGGCACATGCCTGGGTCGTGGGCCAGGTCCCCAGTAGGGGGTGTGTGAGAGGCAACCACATAGTGATGTTTCTCTCCCTCTCTTTCTCCTTCCCTTCCCTCTCTCTAAAAATAAATAAATAAAATCTTTAAAAAAAAAAAGGCAATGGAGAAAAGATAGTTTCTGTAAAAAGACCTATTAATGGTGAACTATTTGACTTTTATTTTTACATGTTATTAAATTATTTTGCTCTGACTGTTAGACAAGCAATAACAACAAAATCCATTGCATACTTTATTTATTGGAGAATTTTAAAATATTTCATATATTATTGTAAAACCAAGGACAGTTTTATAATTTTAATTTTTTGTACATAACCATTACATGTAGGCAATCTGTTTTTAAGTCAGAATAAATTTTTCTAAAAGAAGCAAACCCTAAGTACCTTTCTTTCAAGTCAAGTGCCCTGTTATCTAAATGAACTTCTTGTTTAAAATTACAATATAGAAATCCACCCCTGCTACCGCAGGACAGCTAGACTATTTCTCATTAACATGCTGCTCAGGGCTAGGCGACAATATCAAGTCAAAGAGTAATAGCAGTTCTGTGAGAGAGGAGAGGCCAACACAGTGTGCTCTGGATGTGTCCACTCGCTGGAGGGCCGGTTTGATCAGGACAAACGTTAGCACAGGGTGATGAGCTGCACATCTCTGGGGTAACCCAGAATGACTATTCATCACCACCTCCATGCTGCAGTCACCTTGACTTGCTGGGTTGGAAGCACTACCACCCACTGGATGCTATAGGTGTTTGTTTTTCTGGAACAGTGACCACCAACCAGGGGCTTCCTGGGAGCCCTGCAGCCCTGGGATGGTTGGAGACAGGGCTGGCTCAGGCCCTGCCAATATGAGGGCTTTCCTGGTGAGAGTATTCAGCATCTTTGCAAAAAAGTCCCTTAGGTGCCCCAACTCTGCTCTCTTCCAGGAGAAATTAGAAGAGAAGCCAAAAATGGGAGAATTTCATGTTCCCTTCATTGGGTTCTTGGTATAAGACTTTCTCCTTTGGCCCTGGCTGGTGTGGTTCAGTTGGTTGCCATCCAGCAAACCTAAATTACCAGTTCCATTCCCTGTCAGGGCACATGCCTGAGTTGTAGGTTTGGTCCCCAGCTGGGGTGTGTAGGGAAGACAACCAATCAATGTACATCATTCACGTCGATGTTTCTCTTCCTCTCTTTCTCCCTCCCTTCCCCTCTCTCTAAAATAAAATAAAACCAAAAGACTCTCACCTATACAGTTTGAAAGAAGTGATTGCTGTGAGAAGCCTTTCTGATTTTTTAATTACTTTGTGTCTTAAAACAAGGCTGGCCATCTAAGATCTTATACTTCTTTATTTCTTGGAATCTCAATACAATATTCAGAGATGTGTTTAGAAGAGTAATGAGTGCTTATTTTTTCTGTGTTTATTTGAACTTGGTATCTGATTTGTAATACATTTCACTGCTTTTACAGAAGCAACATCATACAAGGAGCTTAAGCTGCCCCATGCTTTTATCCCTGTTCGATGACCCACACTTGTCTGATCGTCCGTTCACCCGACAATTAACACACGACTCACGCCACCCTACGAAAACATCGATGTATTAACTTAGTCCGTCAGTGGGTCCCCAAAGGGAATGTTTAGATTTGTTTTGTGTGTTTCTTTTGTGTTTAACTTCTGAACTGTAGTAATTATTTATCAAACAGGTGTATGATGCAGGCTGTGTACCACGGCCTGTTCTAAATACTTTCCAAGTCTCAATTTCTAACTTTAAGCTATGCAACAAGCCCATGGCACAGCTGCTGTTAAGATATTCATTTGACTGATGAGGAAATCAAGACTTTCAGAGTGAAATAGCTCAAGATCACACAGCTAAGAGGCAGAGAGATGTAAATCTAGGTTCTGTTACTGACGCTAACCTCTTATAGGTAAGACTGAAGTGTTGTTGTTTTAAAATTTTTTTATTTGCAAGTAACTCCAAATTTGTAGAAAAGCTGTAAGAATGAGAAGAGCACATATTGCTGAGATTCCCTTGTTAACAGGCACAAGTTCTTTTTCTGAGACATACAGGCCCACACCATGGCTCCTCACCCTGGAACACTTCAGTGCTTATTTGCTAGAAGTTGGAATCTTCTCTTACAGACCCAGAGTACTCATGAATTTAGCCTTGATTGGATACTTCTGTTTAATTTACTGTGTGTATTTCAATGTTGACAATTGACCTAGTAATAATGTCCTTTATTTTTCCCTCCAGGATGGGACCCAGGGTAGGGTCAGGTCATCTGTCTGGTTGTCAGCTTTCTCTTGCCTCCTTTAACCTGAAAATATTGCACAGCCTTCCTTTGTCTTGTATCACATCGACAGAATATGATTTCCCCACCTTCAAAAACTAGGACAAGCAGTCTTTATTTTGCATTTATATGATTTTCATCACGATGACTTCACTGTACTAGTCAGTGGTAGATGCTGCTGAGAGAGCACGTGTACTGTGTGGCCGTCACATTCAAAATGACTGAGTGAGTGGAGCAGTGTGAATCTGCATCAGATTTTGCGTTAAGCTTGAACATTCCTCTGCAGACACTATTCAGATGATTCAGAAGGCTTTCAGGGACAATGTAATAAGTGCAGCGCAAATAAAAGTGTACCACAAACACTTCAAAGGTGGTTGAGAATCTGTTGAAAGTGACCCATGCTCTGGAAGGCCTGCAACAAGCAGAAACACCTGAGAACATTGAATGTGTATGGGCTGCAATCAACAAAGATTGGGGACTGATGGTGTGAGAACTAGACCCTGATCTGGGGATTCCGAAAACTACTGTGTCCAAGATTTTGACACAGGACCTTGGCATGAAACACATGGTGGCAAAGTTCATTCCGTGGCTTCTGCTTCCAGAGCAGAAGGAGTAATGTGCTGCAGTTGCTAATGACTTGATTCAAACTGCTACCAGTGAGCCAGATTTCCTCAAGAAGGTTGTAGCCGGAGATGAATCGTGGGTCTACAGCTGTGATCTGGAAATGAAGGCCCAGTCATCCCAACGGAAGTCACCTGGTTCTCCACACCCAAAGAAGGCACGGCAAAGTCGCAACCAGATCAAGACCTGTATTTTTTTATTGGGAAGGTATTTTCCATCATGAGTATGCTCCCCCAGGCCAAACAATTAATAAGGAGCACTACCTCAATGTTCTTCATTGGTTAAGAGATGCAATACAATGAAAACAGCCTCAGTTATGGGCAACTGGTGATTGGCAGCTCCATCACAACAAACGTGCCTGCTCACGCATCACGTCTCATGGAAAGTTTTTGGTGAAACATCAAATCACCCAGGTGACTCATCCCCTCTACAGCCCAGATTTTGTGCCCTGCAACTTCTGGCTTTTCCCAAAACTAAAATCACCTTGGAAAGGGAAGAGATTTCAGACCATTGATGAGATTCAGGAAAATACAATGACAGGCCAGCTGATGGCAATTCAAACACAGGATTTTGCAGTTTTGAACAGTGGGAGACTCTGGGAGAACTATGTGAGGTCCCAAGGTGCCTACTTTGAAGGAGACTGAGGTGTCATTGCCCTATGTACAATGTTTCCTATATCTTGTATCTTCTTCAATAAATGTCTCTATTTTTCATATTGCATGGCTGGATTCCTTCTGGACAGAACTTGTATTCTCCCTCCACCTGCAACTGGAAAGTCTGCACATCTTTTAGTTACAAAGTTTATAAGTGTCAAAAGACATTTGTTAGGGCTTAGACATTGTTCTCAGATAGAGCATTTGGGTCTTGGCTGTTTCCAGGCACTGATGAGTCAAACTTGCATCTATGAAATTATAAAGGGGCTGTGATGCCTTCTGAAAGAAAAAGGAGTGGGCTACTAATCCTTAATGCTATCTTTGAGGGTCACATATGTTAAAGCTTGTTCAAGATCGGATTTCAGGAAAGGGCGTTTGTTCTCTGAAGGGAGACCAACAGCAGCAGACATGGAAATCTGGACTGTTCCGCACTCAAGCCTGGGAAACGTTGAAAGGAAAGATGATTTAGTGTGAGAAGAACTTGTCTCGCCCCAGCACCCTGGCCGTGGGCCTATGCTATAGAATAGAATAGCTATAGGCCAACTGGATTGGCCCAGCCCGTGTTACCAGGGACATTTGACTGTGCAGGACAGGCAGAGCCCATGAAGATCTGAGCTCTTAGGTGCTCCAAATCTTTCACATGAACACGTGGTATTAAGGATCTTAGCTGTAAAAGGGATAATGGAATAATTTAGGTAGAAAAGATTAGATAAAGAGAAATATTAGAAGCTAGATATTCAAGCCAATTGGTATTAAATAGTTACTGATACTGGATATCAAATTTGTCTCTGATCTTCTTGGTAGTAAAAGACAAGAGGGAAAACATGATCAGTTAGTTACAAAAATCTCACTTCCGTAACAAAAAGCTTTTCTAGTACTCAAGAGAAACAATGTATTTTGAGGCTTGAATGTGAACACGTTTGCCTATAATAGGCTCACTGGTTAAAATTTTTCTTCCATTAAGCCTTTTGTCAATTTTCTTGGTAGTTGTTGTTTAACTTATAGGCACCGTGGTCAAAAGCTTGTAAATGTTGTAATGTGCTAACAACTTGAGTGTCAAGATAGGGAAAAAGGTTGAGTCATGTGGAGAGAGCACAGGGGGTGATGTAAGGTCACCGTCATCCAAAACCGTGGAGCCTTAGTCCAGAGATGAGTGTCTGGTCTAGTTACACCAGCGTCGCAAGAGAATGCACTGTAGCTGTGTCCATAGGGAGCTATGAAACATGGGATCCAACCTCAGGAACTTGCAGACAGAGAAGTCTCAGTCATCCAACAACAACAAAAAAGGGCACTGTAAAGTAAAGGATGGAAAATTTCTTATAGAAAGTGAACAATACGACAGAAACTTAGGGACAGTCTAATCCTGCCCTTTGAAGGGATTTCAGGTTTTATTTGTTATCTTTATGGATACTGCAAAGTCCTTTAGTTTTAGAGAGCTCTTACAATGTGGGGTGGTTGGGGGTGAGGTGGGGGTGGTTCATTCATTTGTTGATTGATCAGTGAGCCAGCCAACAACCTTGCTCCTCGAGTGAGCTAGACTTGTGAGATGGAGAAGGCAGACTCAATATGGTCTCGATCTGAAACACACAACAGAATAAGGAGATGCGCCAAGAAATAATAGTACTGCTACATGTTTGCAGAACACCGGAGACTTATTTTAAAAGCTTATGTTCACAATGTTGAACAAGGTCTGCACTGATGTCTTCATTTCAGTCAGGTTGGGGGCAGAATCCCTTGTGAAAACCAAATTGTTTTCCTGGGCCTTTTGTTTCCCTCCCAGAACACAAGGGGGTGCTGTGTGTGGCTACCCTGAGGGCTCCCAAGTGATCTCTGCTTTAAATCAGCAAAATTCTGGGCACTTAATAAAAGCTTTGAAGTCACCCTAGGTACTGTCCAAATAAAGATACTGTCACCTGGAGTGAACGGGTACTGGCCATTTGCACTGGCAAGGAAACAAAGGGCTCTTGGGGGTCCCTTTCCAAGAAGGAGGGCCACCTGGGAAGTGTAAATGCACACAAGTCCGCTTCCCTTTGAGAGGAGCAGAACATGATTACTTTCTTTCTAGGAAGTCTTTCTCCACAGGACAGGCCCCCACAAGCCCTCTCCCTAATGTTTCTTGGAGACGTTTTGTTTTCTTGCTTGTTGATTTTCCGAATGCAAACAGGATTCAGGGGACTCATTATTCAACTGAAACCTTCTTTTGTGAAATCATAGACCCTTTCTAGTGTTGAGTGGATGTCTAGACAGATAGGTGGAAATAATTGCTCCAGGGCAAGGACAATATTAAGTAAATTGTCCATCCTCATGAAAATACACCCACATCAGTCCTTTTTCTTAGTATTTCAGCATTGTGCAAGAGTCTGGAGTCTTTGTTGCTACTCTTACCAACGTTTAAATGCCCCATTCACAGCCGTTGTTCTTAGAGACTTCGACTTCTTTACTAGGAATTTAAGTCACAAAGGGCCCAGGCAGTTCTGAAAAGCCCGCATGCTCCCTGGGTCATAACGGAGACTCAGAAACCACTTTTGGTTTGTAAGTGCTGGAGGAGGGATAGATGGTGTCTGGTGTCTGATGGTACCCTAACTGCCAGGCAGACCAGAGAAAATTAGGGGTATGTTTTCATTTAACATCATTCCTTGCTGACTCTTGTCTCCCTGGAAAATTATCCATGAGGAGACAAAATATGATGCTCTTTCTGTTAACTCAGTTTTCTTAATTATAGTTGTTGGGAGATGGCTTAAATTATGTTGTGAGGTACGTGTTTTCTCTCTCCCCCAATCCCCCAGCCCCCACCCCGCCAGGCTACAGAGGAATTTGTTTTACAGACTGGTAATAGTAAACACTGAGATAAAAATCAGTATGTTAAAATTTTTTTGTTGTCCTTTTTGAGGTTTCTCCCCTGTATATTGACGACCTCTATTCATTAAAATCCTTTCAAGGTTGTTTTTCTTTTCTTTCTTTTTTTCAACACAGAATAAGCCTGTGCCTTCGTGTTCAGGACCTGGGAGGAGGCAAGGTGGGCCTCACACAGCCTTTTCCTCACACAGTCTGGGTCTCTTGGCTGGTGCCGCTTATTCTTGGCCTAGCCTGATGGTCAGTGCCATGGCAGACAGAAATGTGGACTTCACAGGCCGATTTCATGGAGATGTCGAGACCTGTGGTGCTTCCTAGCGCAGAATGGATCCACGGGCATCCAGATGCCGCAACCTAGCTCCGTCTTCATCAGGCATCACGTCCACTTCCTCACAGTTCTGTTGATTTCCCCTCCCACATTCCTGGACTCTATCCACTTGTCCTTTCTAAGCCAGGCTACCTCTGCCCTTTATCTTGGAACTGATAAAAGAGCTTCCGAATTGAGCTTTCAGGATTCACTTGGGCCCCTCCCTAGCCCCTTCCACACTGCAGAGAGGTATTTTCAGAACAATGTACGTATTTGTATCATCACTGCCACCGCGTCAAGAAACATTTCCACTTCCTCTCAGGTTAAATGCCTGGATAGGCCAGTCTGTCTTTGCCTATATTTCTCTTCCTATCTCTATGTACTCTCTTTTTCTTTCCTTTTTTTGGTTTTCCTCTGAAAGGTACTTCTATTTTAAAACTCCTCATATAAGATTAACCTTCCCAAAGCATTTCTTAAAAAAAAAAATCCTCATTCAAAGGAGTTGATTCTTTAGGGAACTTCATCCAAATTAATCATCAGTTTGCTTTCTTTATTTTATTTATTTTTTGTCCCACAAGTTGCTTCTATTTATTTTTTACAGTATATTTTATTGATTATGCTATTACAGTTATCCCAATTTTTTTTCTCCTCTTTATCTTTCTTCTCCCTGGACCGCCCCTCACCCTCCAGCATTCCCCGCCCACCACAGTTCATGTCCATGGGTCGTACAAAAAGTTCTTTGGCTTCTCCATTCCCTATACTATTCTTAACTTCCCCCTGTCTATTTTCTACCTACCATTTATGCTTCTTATTCCCTATACCTTCTTCCCCCCAATTGTCCTCCTCTCCCTCCCTACTGATAACCCTCCATGTGATCTCCATTTCTGTGATTTTGTTCCTGTTCTAGTTGTTTGCTTAGTTTTTGTTTTTGTTTTTTAGGTTCAGTTGTTGATAGTTGTGAGTTTGTTGTCATTTTACTGTTCATAGGTTTTGATCTTCAATTTCTTAGATGAGTCCCTTTAACATTTCATGTAATAAGTACTTGGTGATGATGAACTCCTTTAACTTGACCTTGTCTGGAAAGCACTTTATCTGCCCTTCCATTCTAAATGAAAGCTTTGCTGGATAGAGTAATCTTGGATGGAGGTCCTTGCCTTTCATGACTTCAAATATTGCTTTCCAGCCCCTTCTTGCCTGTAAGGTTTCTTTTGAGAAATCAGCTGACAGTCTTATGGGCACTCCTTTGTAGGTAACTGTCTCCTTTTCTCTTGCTGCTTTTAAGATTCTCTCCTTATCCTTAATCTTAGGTAGTCTAATGATGATGTGCCTTGGTGTGCTCCTCCTTGGGTCCAACTTCTCTGTGACTCTCTGGGCTTCCTAGACTTCCTGGAAGTCTATTTCCTTTGTCAGACTGGGGAAGTTTTCCTTCATTATTTGCTCAAATAAGTTTTCAATATCTTGCTCTTCCTCTTCTCCTTCCAGCTCTCCTATGATTTGGATGTTGGAATGTTTAAAGTTGTACCAGACAATCCTAAGTCTCTCCTCATTTTTTTGCATTCTTGTTTCTTCATTCTGTTCCAGTTGCTTATTTTTTCCTTTTGTTCCAAATCATTAATCTGAGTCCCGGTTTCCTTTCCTTCACTGTTGGTTGGTTCCCTGTATATTTTCCTTTATTTCACTTTGGGTAGCCTTCATTTCTTCCTTCCTTTTGCGACCAAACCCAATCAATTCTGTGAGCACCCTGATTATTAGTGTTTTGAACTCTGCATCAGATAGGTTGGCTATCTCCTCATTGCTTAGTTCTTTTTCTGGAGTTTTGATCTGTTCTTTCATTTTGACCATATTTCTTTGTCTCAGTGCACCTGTTATGTGTAAGAGGTGGAGCCGTAGGTATTTACCAGGGCGGGGAAACCCTCTTTGCTGCATTGTGGCACTGTATGTGGGTGAGGGGTCAGAGAAGGAACAATGCCTCTTGCTCTGCTCTCTTCCCACTTTCTGTCACTTCCCTCACTTCCCACAAGCGGTTTGTGCCCTTTAGGTGCGAATTTGCAAGTGGATGGGTTTGTGCTCGTTTTAGGACCCTGGGAATCTCTCCAATGTACTCTCCTATGAGTCTGGGAGGTTCTCCCGCTGCCACAATCTCCACAGATCTTTTCCACAGCCTGTGGTTTTGAGCCTTTAGTTTCCTGCGCTGAAACTCAGGGTTTTGTGGTCAGGCTGTCTCGCTCCCCTGCTTTTCACCAGGCTTGTCTGCAAGCGAATGTGGAATTGCCTGTGCGGTCCTCCAGCTGCCGTCTTGCCGCGTCCTCTCCACCCCCCGCTGCCCGTCTCCGCACCTCCTACCGTCTGGTTAAATGTTTCTTCAACTCGTTGGTTGTTGGACTTCTATGCAAATGTTTTTGGCAGTTCTGGTTGTTCTTTGTTTTTAAACTGGTTGTTTTCCTTCTTTTGGTTGTGCAAAGAAGTGGAGCGTTTCTGCCTACGCCTCCATCTTGTCCCCCTCCTCCTGCTTTCTTTATTTTTATTTTAGGACATTCAGATGATGAGAAATGGGTTGAGGAAACAATAAAGTATGTTTATGTAGGTGCCTTGTTTAGATTCAGGAGAAGAATGCATGCTGAAGGTCAAAACAGGTGCTATTCCTTAGTCTGTTGGTTCTAAAGAGCTGTTAAAGTAGAGGTATTGATTTTGGTAATAGGGTGAGACCAGCCATGATTCTGTGAGAAGAGTCTCATTAGCAGACCTCATCCTTTAGTGGGTAGAGGGAAACAAAGACAAACTATCTGAACTTCTTAGACCACGTTTTCATAAGTGTTAAGAGAGAAAACAGAACTTAGAATCAAAAAAATTTTGGGAAACAGTGGATAAGACAAGTTTCTTTATTGTAAGACTCCTTAGAGCCTTTAATGTGCTCACAAGTACTATGTCACTCCAAATGAGTCCTATACCATGGTGGTATTTTCCAAAATGACAACACAGCAACATATGTATCATCAATTTGTTTCTAGGAATATCTTGAGAATCTAGATTATCAAAGAAGATAAAATATTGCTTTAGAATCTATATCTCTTGATGTCATTATTTGTCTCACTGACTTGTTTCTGATTACTCTGTCAGGTGTCTTCCTGCTGCGTCTTCTCTACTTGTCCTTCTCTGCTCTTCCCCTCTTGCCCCTCCCCTTTTTTTTAAATTATATTTATTGATTATGCTATTACAATTGTCCTGATTTTTCCCTATTTGCCATCCTCCACTTAGCACCTCCCACACCCTCAGGCAATTGCTCCATTATTGTTCATGTCCATGAGTCATATATATAAGCTCTTTAGCTACTCCATTTCCTATATTGTGCTTTACATCCCCATGGCTATTCTGTAACTACAAATTTGTACTTCTTAATAACCTCACCTCAATACCCATTCTCCCCTCGCTCCCCATCTGTCAACCATCTGGTAACTAACTTCTTTTCTCTTGCTGCTTTTAAGAGTCTCTCTTTATCTTTAAACTTTGGCCTTTTAATTATGATGTGTCTTGGAGTGAGCCTCTTTGTATCCATCATAATTGGGACTCTGTGCTTCCTGGACTTGTGTGTCTATTTCCTTCACCAAATTAGGAAAGTTTTCTTTCACTTTTTTTTTTAGATAGATTTCCAATTTCTTTCTCTTTCCCTTCTCCTTCTGGCACCCCTATGGTATAAATGTTGGACCTCTTGAAGTTGTCCTAGAGGTTGTTTATACTATCCTCACTTTTTGGATTCTTTTTCCTTCTTGCTATTCTGATTGGTTGTTTTTTGCTTCCTTATGTTCCAAATCATTGATTTGATTCTTGGCTTCATCCATTCTACTGTTGTTTTTCTGTAAATTGTTCTTTATGTCAATTATGTATCCTTTGTTTCTGACTGGATCTTTTTTATGCTGTTGAGGCCCTCACTAACTTTGAGCATCCTTCTAACCAGTGTTTTGAACTCTGCCTCTGATAGATTGCTTATCTCCATTTTGTTTAACTCTTTCTAGAGTTTTGATCTATTCTTTTATTCGGACCATGTTTCTTTGTCTCCTCATTTTGGCAGCCTCCTTGTGTTTCTTTCTGTGTATTAGGTAGAGCTGCTTTGACTCTATGTCTTCATAGGGTAGCCTAATGTAGGAGGTCAGTGGTATAGCCTCCCCTATCACCCAAGCTGGGTCCTCGAGGTGCGCCCTTTATGTGGGCTGAGTATACCCTCCTCTTGTAGTTCAGCCATGGTTGCTGTTGACAAATCAATGAAAGGGATTTACCCAGGCAAGTCAATTGCAAGGACTGACTGTGACTACTGACCACCAATATCTGTCCTCCATTGAGGATCAGTTGTTCAGGGGTAGGGTAGTGGTGCTCTGACATGGTGTGTAGCTGTCCACTGGGTACACTGGCCCTGGGGTTACCCTGGTGGTGTGGGCAAAAGTCAGCCCCACCTATGTTTTGCCCAGGGTACCATGCCTGAGTTGTAAAGCAATCTGAAATTGCTGCTACTTGTGCTGGGCTTGGGCATTTCCAGGCAAAGTCAAGCTGTGAATCTAATTTGGCTGCTGCTAGGGCCCAATGAAGCCAGCTGTTGCTTGTTTGATAGGATTTTTGGAGCCACGAACAGCCATTCTTTTGGAAAAGCAGCTTGTGTGGGCCCTTAATTTAGGTGGGGAAGAGCCTCTAGAGATCTCTAAGGAGGGTCAAACAGTGTTAGCCAGGTTGATGGAGTCTCAGATATGGCACCAGCTTGCAAGCTCCATGGGGGGAGGATTTAGCAAAGGTACAATGGCCTCTGCTCACCTTGATGCCAGACACTTCAGTCTCTCCCTGTGTATCACTGGTGCCTTTCAAGCTGCTATCCCAGTGCTGGAGCTCAGAGGGAGTGTGTCTGAGTAAGTGAGTCCATGTGTGGTTTCTTTAAGAGAAACTGCTTGGGGCTCTAGTAGCTTCTTCCCCCAACTCAGTCCCTGCTGGTTTTTGCAGTCAGAAGTTATGGGGATTTATTTTCCTGGCACTGGAATCCTGGGCTGAGGGGCCTGGTGTGGGTCTGGGACTCCTCACTTCCAAGATATCTCTCCAGAATTTTTATCCACGTGGATGTGGGACCAGTCCGTTCCGCATCTGCACCTCTTCTACCATCTGGGTGAATGTGATTTCTTTAATTCTGTAGTTGTTAGACTTCCATGCAACTCAATTTTGTGGTTGTCAGGCTTCTATTCACCTTGATTTCTGACATTCCTGAGTGATGGTTGTTCTATATTTTAGTTGTAATTTTGATGTGGTTGGGTCAAGAGGTGAGCTGTGTCTGCCTGTGCCGCCATCTTGACTGAAATTCTCCCCTTCCCTCTTGTTGCCCCTTTTCTCCCTTCCTCTCTCCTTCTTTTTTTATCCTTTCTTGGTTTTCATTATCTTTCCCATCTCTTTTGTCTCATTTTGTCCCCTTAGGCCTGCTCTTTCTCCTTTCTCTCATTTGAAAGAATATGGTATCTTGTCTAATGCTCAGTTTCATTAAGCCAAGAAATATTTGGTATGCGATATATTCTAGCAAGTGCTCCATCATTCCCACTTCTCCCTTGCTGTGCTTGTTACTGACTGCCCTCCCCTGCCACGCTTTCCTCTGCCCTCTGTCTATTCTATTAGCCCTTCCTTTGCCATCAGTCTTTTTAACCCCGACTTTCTAACCATCCGAGATCACTTCGCTTTCTGGACTTTCTGAACAGCTAAAGTCTTTGCCTGAAGCTTTCAGTTGGGCATTTGTTTGTGATCTGCCTTAAATGGTTTAAAAGGCATATTTACTTTTGGTCTCAAACACAGACAAGCAGAGAGTAGGTTTTCTCCTTTTCCTGTCCCTTTGCTGCCTGGCACTGAGTGAGCAGAGACACTGGCTGGGAGGCTCCTCAGGCTGGGCCAGTGGTTGCCTTAGTGATGGGAAGGGCAGATGTGCCTGCTCTGGCTGGCCAGGAAGGAAATATTCAATGAGTAATGGAATCTTTGTTTTTTTATGCCCTCTGGCGAATGGCAACATTTCTTTTGTCATAATTCAGAAACTATGAAGAGGGTAAATGTGGTTTATGGGGAAATATCTAAAGCCCAGATGCACATTTACTGACTAGGGGAGTAGGAAACAACATGTGTCTTCCTGGTTGGTCTTGAACTAGCTCAGGATTGACTTTTTAAAAAGCTGGACTTTAGATTTGACCTTTTCTGTGGGCTTTCCGATGTTTCTGTGAATAGATGATAATGTTGATTTGAAAAGAATGAAACAGGTTTAATTGGGAAAATGCTTTATCTCTTTTTAAAATCAACTTAATTGATCCCTGACTAGTACTGCTCAGTTGATTAGGCATCGATCGCCCCACAAAGCTAAAGGTTGCCAGTTTGATTCCCAGTCAGGGCACATGTGCAGGTTGCAGGCCCAGTCCCTGGATGGGGGCGTGTGAGAGGCAACCTGTCGATGTTTCTCTTGCACATCAATGTTTCTCCCCCTCTTTCTCCTTTCATTCCCCTCTCTCTAAAAATGAATAAATAAATCTTTTTAAAAAATAAAGTCAACATAATTGAGACATGACTTACATAATAAAATGCATGCATTTGAAGTATATATTATGATAATTTTGACAAAGATATGCATTTGCATAATTACCCTAAGAATTAAGATATAAAGTACTGTCCAAAATGGTGGCCACTAATCACATTGTGGCTATTTAAATTAAAATTAACTAAAATTAAAAACATTTCTTCAGTGTACTAGTCACATTTCAAGTGCTCAATTGCTGCCTGTGAGTATTGTTTACTGTCTTGGACAATGCAAATGATGAAACATTTCCATTATATGCAGCACTGATATAAAACATACGCCTAGCACTGAAATAAAGCATATACATCACACCAAAAACCCCCTTTGTGCTCTTTTCTGGATATTACCCAACTCACGCCCTGACTTCAGGAAATCCCTGATTTGGTTTCTGATACTACAAATTAGACTTGTGTTTTCTAGAGCTTCATATATATATGTACTCTTTATTTGCCTGGCTTTTCCTTAGCAGAGCATTTCTAAGGTTGACCCGTTCATGCCTTGCCTGTAAAATTAATCCATTCCTTTTTATTGCTCAGTAGTATTCCATGGTATGAATAGACCACAATTTATTTAGCCACCCACCTGTTGATAGATACCATTCAAGTTGTTTCCATTTGAGATGATGATGAATGAAGCAGTTAGTTTTTTATTTAGACATGTATTTTTATTTCTCTTGGGTAAATACCTATGGTTGGAATTGCTGGTTTATATGTAAGTATATGTTTAACTTTATAAGATATTGCCAAACAATTTTCCAAAATGGTTGTACCATTTTATACTCCTACCAGCAATGCAGGGAGTTCCAGTTGCTCCATCCTTTCCAGTTATTACTGATTTTTTTGTTTACTTTTCTATTAACTACTGAGAGAGAAATATCTAAATCTCCATCACCTACAATTAGATTTTCCATTTCTCCTTTCAGTTATATTAGTTTTTGCTTCATATACTCTTAAATTTTGTGATAATGGTACATAGACATTTGGGAATGTTTTGTCTTCTTTATGAGTTCATCATTTTTATCATGAAATACCCTTCTTTGCCACTGTTCTGAATTCTAGTTTGTCTGCTAATACAGCCAGTCCAGGTTTTTGTGTCTTTAATTTGCATA
>VMDR010017867.1:0-19700 GCA_007922815.1 Macrotus californicus | reverse complement strand
TCTGCACCCACATTTGCTAGCGGCTATGCTGTTTATACATTTTACATTTTTATTTATATAAGCATGCTGCTTGTGTTTGTTGTGAAAAACAGGTTTAAAAGTGATTTAAATAACAACATCTGACATATTTTTCCAATAGTTGCCATTTCTGTAGCTTTTTTTCCTTTGTGTAGATCCATTTATCCATCTGGTTCTCCACTAGAAGAACTTCTTTTGACTTTTTTTTATATTGCAGGCTTGCTGGCGATGAATTATTTTAGCTTTTGTATGTCTAGAAAAGTTTTTCGCCTTCATTTTTGAAATACTTTTTTGGGGGTATAGAATTCTAAGTTGACAGTTTTTTTTTTCTTTTAATACTATAAAAATTGTGGCTCCACTGTCTTCTCGTATTTTTTTTCCTGTAAGAAATTTGTCATGTACACAATGTTTTATTTTTTTCTGGCTGGTTGTGAGCAATTTGATTATGATGTGACTTTATGTGATTTTCTTCATGTTTCTTTTGTTTGGGGTTCATTGACCTGCATGGTTTTTCATTTTCATCAAATTTAGAAAATTTTGGCCATTAGTTAAAATTTTTTTATTGATTATTTGAGAGAGAGAGAGAGACTGATTTGTTGTTCTACTTATTTATGCCTTCATTGGTTGATTCTTGTGTGTGCCCTGACTGGTGTGTCTGGACAGTGCTCTGACCAGCTGAGCTACCTGGCGAGGGCCAAAGAAGACTTTTTGTCCTCCCTTTTCTCGTTGGAAACTCCAGTTGCACTGATGTGACACTGACTGATGTCCCATGGCTCATTAATGCGCCGTTTATTTTTTAAATTCTTTTCTCCGTGTTATTGCTGTGTCTCCAAGTGCATTCCTCTTTTTGTTTCCTGCAGTGTCTAATCAACAATTACAATATAATCTCTATTTTAGACATTGTAGGTTTTTCTCCTTAGAAGTTTAATTTGGATCTCTTTTTTTCTGATTATTAACTTTTTTCAGCTTTATTTTGGTACAGTTGATAAAATTGTAAGGTTTAAAGTACACAGCCTGGTGATTTGGTATGCATTGTGTGAGAAAAACCCCCACTGAGTTAATTGATACATAATTTGCATCTTTTCATATCTTCACAGTCTTAAATATTTCAACATGGATTCAGTTTATAGTATTTTTTAATGTCCTTGTTTACTAATTCTAGTATCTTTGTCAGTTCTGGGTTGGTTTCTATTGGTTCGCCCTCATTATTGTCTGTATTTTTCTACTACTTTGCATGCCTTGTAATTTTGGTTGGATACTAACCATTGTGAATTTTATGTTATTGGATGCTTGGTATTTTGAATTTCTCTAAGTATTCTCGGCTTTGTTCTGGGACACAGTTCAGTTACTCGTAGACAGTTTTATCTTTTCAGGACTTGTATTAAATAAAGATACGTTGGGCAGGATTTAAGGCATTTAATCTAGGGTTAATTCACCCCACTACTGAGGCAAGAAACAGTCTAACTTAATTTGCCTGAATTAAGAAGTTTTCCAGTCTGGCTAGCAGGAACATACATGTCCCTGTTTTAGGTGAGTGCTGCATACTATTCCCTCTGGTTCTTTGGAACAATTCTTTCCCCTGCTTGAGTAGTATCTTCAAACCTGTATGCCAGTCCTCTCATAAAAACTGGAGGAAACACTGTGCAGATCTCTGGGAGTGTTCTCCCAGTGCAGATGAATTCTCTTCAGTCCTGGGCACTGGACATTCTAGTTACCTTGGGCTTCCCTGAGCTTTCGGTTTTATCTCCTGAACTCAGAGATTTTACCAGGCTCTGCCTACCTTGCACCTACCGCCCTGCAGCGTGAAAATCCCCTTGCAGGGGTGTCCAACCTTTTGGCATCTCTGGGCCACACTGGAAGGAGAGTTGTCTTGGGCCACACATTAAACACAGTGTGACACAGAATCACAAAAAAGTCATCACGTTTTAAGTAAATTTACGATTTTGTGTTGGGCCACATTCATAGCCATCCTGGGACGCATATGGCCTGCGGGCCACAGGTTGAACACCCTTGCCTTAAGGAAACAGTTGATCTCACCTCACCTCCTGTTTCTCGGGGATCACTGCCCTTTATATCTGTCCATTTTTTTGTTTCATTATTTGTCTCTATTGTTGGTTGTTTCATGCAAGAGGGTAAATTTAGTCCTTGATACTTTATCTTTATTGTGAGTGGAAGTTGGTCCATGGTATTTAGGGCAGTCACCATTTTTCATATTAGATGGTCTATATTTTTAGGTTTGCTTATTTTCTCTTAACTTGAATTACTTAGATTCTTTTTATTTCTAGTATCTTCTCATTCTGGAGTTGCGATTTAATTTTATAGCCATGTGGGCAGAGAATGTGGCCTCCGTGATAAAAACTTGTAGAGAAACGAACCATATCACTTACTGAATGATCACGGGGTTTTCTAGGCTGCCTAGCATTCAGCTAGCAGGGTTTAACCCAGGCCCGAGCACAGCTCTGCAGAAGCTTCTGTGGGAATCTGGAACCACACCCATCTTCCTTGACGGACCTCCCTGCCTTGAGTTCCATCCTGTCCTATGTGATGCCTGCATGGTATTTGCCTGGCAGTTTCTTTTCCCAACTTGTTAATGGTTCTGTGGATAGTTGAAGAACACTTGTTTTCTCAGTTCCAAATTCTCTTACCTAACTAGATTTTTTAAATCAAAAAGAATCAGAAGTCATTAAAAAAATTACTATTGTTGCATATATTTCTTTAAATCCTCACCCAAGGACATGCTTATGATTTTTAGAGAGAGTAAGGGAGGGAGGTGGGGGGGAGAGATGTTGATGTGAGAAAAACATTGATTGGTTGCCTCTTACATGCGCCTTCATGGGACCAAACCCGCAACCTAGGCCTGTGCCCTCACTGGCACTGAAACCTGCAGCCTCTCAGTTCATGGGATGATGTTCCAACCAACTGAGCCACACTGGCCTGGGCCGTCACACCTTATCTTGTTAGTGTTTGCCTGCTATCTACTGTTAATTTTTAATACTTCTATGCTACGTGATTTTAGAAGTGCCTCCTATTATGTTTTGGCTTATTCCTGCTACTTGGTGCGTGTATGTTTGTAAGATTGATCACCCTTTTTTCACTCTTTTTCTTCTAATGCAGCATTTCATAACCCTGGATGCATACTACAATCATCCAGAAACTTTTCAAAAATAATAATAGTGCCTAAACTTTACCCAGAAATCTCAGGGGAGGAGAGTGGTATCAGTATATTTTTAAAGGATTCTAATATGTAGTCAGGATCGAAACCCCTGGTGTCATACTGTTTCTGTTCCTGTTACAGAATGGCCAGTGGTATTCCAGAACAGCCGTGGGGTTCTATTGCCTGCCACCAGGAGGCATGACTCCTAAGGCAAGAGTTTGGTGGAAAGGAAAAGGGTTGTTTATTTAAAGGTTATACAGATTTAGAATAATGGCAGATTTCTTCCACTAAGTCCTGTTCCCTTTAAAACACCCCAAAATGAATAGCCCTGCCTCCCTCTGCCAAGCCAGACTAGTTTCAGGACATGCTATTCAAAATTATTGTTCTTCAGAAGTGAAGAAGTCTGTAGCTCAGCATTCCTGGTCACAGTTCGGCTCCCAGCATCTCTCACGAGTGGGTGTGCACTTACTTGCCTGAGTCCTCGCAGTGTGTGTTTCTCTCCTCTGGAGCTGCCTTTGCTCTAGCCATCATCAGTTCACCAGTGTGTGTGTGTGTTTGGCCAGGCAGGTCCCCCACAGCACTGCCATCTCTGTTGCCGCCTTGTGAGCGGGAGGGGCTCTGAGGGTGTTTCTAACGGACCTACCCACCTCCAGCCCTACAGACAGCCCCACAGACAGACCTCCAGGCAGACCTGTGTTTCTCTACATGCTCCAGTTTTAAAGATTTGGCTCAGAACTTCCTGTGTGGCTGCACATCCAGATCTTACTATGGTACGTTAGTATCTGACATTTCTGTCAGCTCCCCATTGTCTTTGACCTTTTCAGCTGCCATCTTTAGTCAGGACAAGAGTTTCCTAGCCATGTGCAGATGCACATGTAGCTGTCTGTCCTGGGTTTGGCATCTGGCCCCTGCAGCTCAGGCAGGCACAATATGAGTTTTATCTGCCCCCCGCCCACCCCTGCTATATCACGAGCCGCTCTGCCAGCAACGTTCTCACAGTCATGTAAACAGTTTGCCCCAGATAGCACTCTTCTTCTGCAGTTCCATGCTTCAGAAAGGCACGGGCTGCTAATCTCCCTTTGTTATGCAATGTGCTTCAAATGCTGTGCTTCCCGTTCTGTGGGCCTTCCTTCCTGCCCCTGCCTTTTTTGCAGGACTATCAGGGTTCCCCTATTTTCAGGGGACCAATGTTCTGTAACTTGTCACAATGCCCCCTTTTTAACACCACTGGACCTTTGTAATCTTACAAGGACAATGGGCGAAGGTCTTGCAATCTTCTGGAGCTACTTCCTGCTAACCACGGCTGTAGTCCTACCTATCCTTGGGTACAGAGATCCCTAACAGAATGAGAGTCTGGAGTGGAGGGTGGCCTTCACACAAGAGGAAGGACCTTGCACAGTCAGGTCAGGTGGATCTCCCTAGAGAGCAGCATGCTTGATGTCCAAAGGTGGACACTGCTAGACAAATTAGCATCCTTGTGGTATTCTAGAGGTAACAAATTTGGCAAGAGGCTTAGAAGGCACAGAATTCCGGTCAAGATGGAGGTGTAGGCAGAAACCCTTTGCTTCCTTGCACAGCCAAAAGGAGGATAACAACCAAACTAAAATCAATAAACAAGCAAAAGCTCTAGAAAATCAAACTGCATGGAACTCCAACAAGTAAGGAATTAAAGAAAAAATCAACCGGAACGACCAGACTGGTAAGGCAGCAAGCTGCGCAGGCCAACCCAGAGAAACAGATGAGGAGGAGGACCAGGCAGGTGGGGCTGGCCTCAGCAAGGCGGCAGGCTGTGCGGTCGGGGCTGACTGAAAGCGAAACAGATTCAGCGATGGCTGCTATGGGAGAAACTCCCAGTCTCACACAAGAGTCTGTTGGAAAGTGCGCTAGAGATGAGCAAGGGGGCTGCACTGTTCCCTCTCTGGCTCCTCCCCCACAGACAGTGCAGCAGTGCAGCAAGGAGGGCTGCCCTGCCCTGGTGAATACCAAGGCCCCTCCCCTTACAACTTACCAGGTGCGCCAAGACAAAGAAATATGGCCCAAATGAAAGAACAGCAAAGCCTCAGAAAGAGAACTAAACAATGAGGAGGTAGTCAACCTATCTGATGGAGAATTTAAAGCCCTGATCATCAAAGTGCTCACAGAACTGATTGAGCTTGGTCAAAAAATGGAAAAATAAATGAAGGATACCCAAAGTGAAATAAAGCAAAATATTCAGGGAACCAACAGTGACAGGAAGAAAACCAAGACTCAAAGCAACAATTTGGAACAAAAGGAAAAAATAAACATCCAACTGGAACAGAAGGAAGAAACAAGAATTCAAAAAAGTGAAGAGAATCCTACAAACCTCTGGGACAACTTGAAACGTTCCAATATCTGAATTGTAGAGGTGCCAGAAGGACAAGAACAACAGCAAGAAATTGAAAACTTATTTGAACGAATAATGAAGGAAAACTTCCCCAATTTGGTGAAGGAAATAGATTTCTAGGAAGTCTTGAGAGTCCCAAAGAAGGTTGGACCCAAGGAAGAACACACCAAGAAACATCATCATTAAATTACCCAAGATGAAAGATAAGGAGAGAATCTTAAAAGCAACAAGAGAAAAGGAGACAGTAACCTACAAAGGAGTGCCCATAAGACTGTCAGCTGATTTCTCAAAAGAAACCTTGCAGGCAAGAAGGGGCTGGAAAGAAGTATTCGAAGTCATGAAAGGCAAGGACCTACATCCAAGATGACTCTATCCAGCAAAGCTTTCATTTAGAATGGAAGGGCAGATAAAGTGCTTCCCAGATAAGGTCAAGTTCAAGGAGTTCATCATCACCAAGCCCTTATGATATGAAATGTTAAAGGGACTTATCTAAGAAAAAGAAGATCAAAACTATGAACAGTAAAATGACAACAAACTCACAACTATCAATAAATGAACCTAAAAGAAAAGAAAAACAATGAAAACAAAAACTAAGCAAACAACCAGAAGAGGAACAGAATGAGAGAAATGGAGATCACACAAAGGGATTGCAGTGGAGAAGGGGAAGGAAAGAATTGGGGGGAAAAGGTACAGGGAAGAAGAAGCGTAATTGGTAGGCATAAAATAGACAGGGAGAGATAAAAAATGGTATAGGAAACAGAGGAGTCAAAGAACTTATATGTACAACCCATGGACATGAACTAAGGGGGAGGGAAATGCTGGAGGTTTGGGGGGCAGGGCAGAGGGGTGATAAAGGAGAAAAATTGGGAAAACTGTAATAGCATAGTCAATAAAAATACTTTAAAAAAGAGGCTTAGAAGGCACAATCAAAACTATAACCACTAAATGACAAAGATAGGGACCAATTCTGCAATTTCCCACATTAGGAAAAGTGGCTTCCCTGGAGGAAGGTGTACAAGGTGTGTCACACCTGTCCAAAGCCATTTTGCCCACATACTTAACTTTGGCTGAGCGTAATATTTTAGGATTCGTTCCCCACCCTTTTTAACACCTCTGGGCCCTTTCCGCTGAAGCAATTAGGACAGAAAAGGAAACCAGTTTTAAAGCAAAGCCCACAGAGTGCCCCACACTTCACCAACCCAACCATTTAGTCCAGTCAAACTGTTGAGTCTCAGGAGGTGGTGATGCAGAGGGGCTTCTCAAGTGAGGCGTATATTGTATAAACACATAGACTTATGCGCCATGGAAACACAAGGAACACACTTGTTCATTCACACAACAACCTGCAAGCCAGTTTCTGAGTCAGTTTTGTTTTTAAAGATTTTATTACTTTATTGTTCAATTACAGTTGTCTGCATTTTCCCCCCACCACTCCCCCCTACCCCAGCCAATCCCACCTCCCTCTCTCTCTCCCACCCTCTCCCTTGGTTATATCCATGTGTCCTTTATAGTAGTTCCTGAACACCCTTCCCCGCACTGTACCCTCCCCCCTCCCTTCTGGCTATTGTCAGATTGTTCTTAATTTCAATGTCTCTGATTATATTTTGTTTGCTTTTTCTTTTGTTGATTATGTTCCAGTTAAAGGTGAGATCATGTGGTAATTGTCCCTCACTGCCTGGCTTATTTCACTTAGCATAATGCTCTCTAGTTCCATCCATGCTGTCGTGAAGGGTAGGATCTCCTTCCTTCTCTCTGCTGCATAGAATTCCATTGTGTAAATGTACCATAGTTTTTTGATCCACTCATTGACTGATGGGCACTTAGCTTGCTTCCAGGACTTGGCTATTGTAAATTGTGCTGCTATGAACATTGGGGTGCATAGATTTTTTGAATTGCTGTTTCAGGGCTCTTAGCGTATAATCCCAGCAGCGGAATTGCTGGGTCAAAAGGCAGTTCCATTTTTAGTTTTCTGATGAAATTCCATACTGTTTTCCATAGTGGCTGCACCAGTCTGCAATCCCACCAACAGTGCACTAGGGTTCCCTTTTCTCCACATCTTCTCCAACACTTGTCTGTTGATTTGTTTATGATGACCATTCTGACCGATGTGAAGTGGTATCTCATGGTGGTTTTAATTTGCATCTCTCTGATGGCTAGTGATGCTGAGCATCCTTCCATATGTCTCTGGGCCCTCTGTATGTCCTCCTTGGAGAAGTGTTTGTTCAAGTCTTTTGCCCATTTTTTAATTGGATTTTTTGTCTTCCTGGAGTGGAGTCGTATGAGTTCTTTATATATTTTGGAGATCAAACCCTTGTCCGAGGTATCATTGGCAAATATGTTTTCCCATATAGTTGGTTCTCTGTTCATTTTGATGCTGTCTTCTTTAGCCTTGCAGGAACTTTTTAATTTGATGAGGTCCCATTTATTTATTCTTTCCTTTATGTCCTTTGCTTTAGGGGACATATCAATGAAGCTGTTGCTGCGTGGAATATCTGAGATTTTCCTAACAATGTTTTCCTCTAGGACTCTTATGATGTCATGACATATATTTAAGTCTTTTATCCACCTTGAATTTATTTTTATGTGTGGTGTAAGTTGGTGATCGAGTTTCATTTTTTTGCACGTAGCTGTCCAGATCTCCCACCACCATTTGTTGAAGAGGCTATTTTTACTCCATTTTATGCTTTTTCCCCCTTTGTCAAGTATTAATTGACCATAGAGACTCGGGTTTATTTCTGGGCTCTCTGTTCTGTTCCATTGGTCTATGTGTCTGTTCTTATGCCAGTACCACGCTGTTTTGATTACAGTGGCCTTGTAATACAGTTTGATATCAGATATTGTGATCCCTCTTGCTTTGTTCTTTCTCAAAATTGCTGCAGCTATTTGGGGTCTTTTATGGTTCCAAATAAATTTCTGAAATATTTGTTCCATATCTGTGAAACATGTCATTGGTACTTTAATAGGGATTGCATTGAATCTGTAAATCGCTTTGGGTAGTATGGCCATTTTGATGATGTTAATTCTTTGTATCCATGAATATGGTACATGCTTCCATTTGTTTGTGTCTTCCTTAATTTCTTTCTTCAGTATTGTATAGTTTTCTGAGTACAGGTCTTTTACCTCTTTGGTTAGGTTTATTCCTAGGTACTTTTTTTTCTTGTTGCTATATCAAATGGGTGCAAGATGGTTTTTTGAGAAGATGTCCAGTTGCAAGGCCTTTGCTGGAATGACACTAAGCAATGACAGCTTGACAGATCCTTCTTTCCTGTAAATAGAGCATCTATGATGATGTCACAAACCCAGTTTAACTTCCAAATGAAGACAAAACTTTGAAACAGCTGCACTAGATCAATGTCCACCACTGAGCATTGTGATTTTCTTTGATCCAAAATTTTTCTCAAGATCACCCTCATTGTTGCTAAAGGGACTGCATTAAGCACAGTTTTAATTTTTGCCTGTCCATTTGCATAAACACAAGAGCAACAATTGATAACAGGATCTTTAAGTCTGCTTTGCTAAAACTCACACAAGGAACCTGTAGATTGACACTTTAGTCCGTTCTTCAGGGCACAAGCCAAGTCACACACCTGCCATCTTGCTTTTCATGCAGTACCTGTTTTCCTCAAGTCCTTGAGGTTTCCATTGTGTCTTAAGGTTCCTCCTTGCCATAGTGCAGGAAGGTAATCTTCATTCCTTCCCTGGAAAGACTGCCATGAACAACACAATAAACCAAGGTACCAGGCCTTTTCTCCAGTGGGCTTTTGCTAGCTTCAAAAGTCATTTTCAGCTCCTCAACGCTTTCTGGTAACAACCACAGCCCCAGCATGCCTCCTTCAGGCATGACATTCCAGTCAAAGTCTTGGTTAACAAAACCACCATTGGCCCTGGTCTCATTGATTTTATGCGAAAAAACCTTACGTCAAGCACTCTCTCCTTCGGAATGCTGAATTCTGGAGCAATCAGGTAGGCAAAAAAATACAAAGCATTAAGGAATATTCTTGTCCTAATATCCACTGGAATTGCATCCCCATACCTTTCCCACTGTTTCCTTTCCCACTTGGTGTGAAGTTTTAACTCTCTCTGGGAAACCTCAATTTCCTTCTAAAACAGAAGCAAAGCAAAATTCAAAGCAAAGACAAAGTTCCAAAAGAAGAAGGGAGACTAGAACTTAGAATCTTGTCTAATTTCCCATCAGTCTCACTAACCAGTCACACAGGTGACCTTTCCTAGGTCCCAAATGGCCCAGTGCCTCTCTTGACTACCAGCACATCCACTGGTCTCTTGGCAGACACATGACCTCTTCCCCCTAGGCTGGTACATCGACCAGCATTCCATGAATATGAAGAGCAGAAGTAATTGTTGAACACCATCACTTCATCAAATGTGGCTGTGTGGAGAGCATCATTCTTGGTGGCTAGCTGCATTGCTAAAGCTAAGAAGCCTTTTACTCTTGGTGAAGAGCTGATCCTGCCTGCTGCTAAGGACATTTGTCATGGACTTTTAGGAGAGGCTGCAGTTCAAAAGGTGGCATATGTTCCTCTTTTGGCTAGCACCATAACTAGACGAACTGGTGAAACAGCAGAGGATACTGAGGCACAATTGTTAGAGAGGATTAATGAGTCACTGTGGTACACTATGCAGGTTGATGAATCTACTGATGTTGACAACAAGGGAACAATGTTTGTTTTTGTGTGATATGTTTTTCAGGAGGATGTGCATGAGGATATGTTATGTGCACTTTTGTTGTCAGCCAGCACCACAGCTACAGAACTATTCAAGTCTCTGAATGATTACATATCAGGAAAACTGAACTGGTCATTTTGTGTAGGTATATGCACGGACAGGGCGGCTGCCATGACTGGATGGCTTTCTGGTTTCATACTCAGGTGAAAGAGGTCGCTTCTGAATGTGAGTCTAGGCACTGTGTTCCCCATAGAGAGATGCTGGCTAGCCAAAAAAGGACACCTGGACTTAACATTGTTTTGCAGGAAATGATTAAAATGATCAATCACATTAAAGTACATGCCCTTAACTCACATGTGTTCACACAGCTCTGTGAGGAGATGGACGCAGAACACACATATCTTCTCTTATATACAGGAGTAAGGTGGCTTTGTAAAGGACAGAACTGGCCAGAGTCACTAGAGCCACCCCAGAGATTTGTTTTCGAAAAAGTCACCACTGGCAGCACATTTCAGTGACACAGAATGGGTCACAAAACTTGCTTACTTGTGTGACATATTCAACCTTCTCAATGAACTCAATCTGTCACTTCAGGACAGAATGACAACTGTGCTCAAGTTGGCAGATAAATGGCTATGTTCAAAGCCAAACTGGAATTATGGGGGTGATGAGTGAACACTGGGATTTTTGACATGTTTCAAACAGCAGAGATTTTGAAAGAGACTGAGCCAAGGCCTTCTTTCTCCCAGCTGGTGTATGGTCCCCTGTCTCAGCTTTCAAAAGGGTGTGAGCATTACTGCCCAACCACAACAGACTCCGGAAGTGGGAAGGAATGGATCCGTGACCCATTTGTAAATAGGCCAGGTGAATCGATTTTGTCCGTGCTAGAGGAGGATCAACTGCTTGAGACTGCAAATGATGGCGGCCTTAAAAGTTTGTTTGAGACAACTGCAAATCTCCATGTGTTCTGGACTCAAGTGAAGGTGGAGTATCCTGAGATTGCCACAAAAGACTGAAGAGCCTGCTTGCATTTCAACATCCTATCCTTGTGAAGCAGGGCTTTCTGCAGTGACAACCACCAAAATGAGATAACGGAGTAGACTGCACATAAGCAGCACACTTCGGCTGTCACTGTCTCCCATCACCCCCAGATGGGACCATCTAGTTGCAGGAAAACAAGCTCAGGGCTCCCACTGATTCTCCATTATAGTACATTGTATAATAATTTCATTAGATATTACAATATAATAATAATAATAGAAATAAAATGTACAATAAATATAGTGCACTTGAATCATCCTGAAACCAACCCCCACCCTGGTTCGTAGAATAATTGTCTTTCACAAACCGGTCCCTGGTGCCAAAAAGGTTGGGGACTGTCGCTTTATCAGAAGTTTGGTTTCTCTGGCTTGTCTGGGAACCATTCCTCTGGTATCCTAGGCAGTGTGCCATGGCAACCTGGCCCAATGGATTCACTGCCTCTAGCTATTGTAAAATCTCCTCTGCATGTTTAACATCCTTGTTCTCTGAGGTTAAGATTCCTTTCTCCCCCTATATTGCTCCATGGGCATGGACTACCATGAAGGCATATTTGGAGTTCATGTAGATATTAACATTCTTTCCTTGGGACAGCACTAAGGCTCTTGTGAGGGCTATCAGTTCAGCCTTTTGTGCTGAGGTTTCTGATACAAGGGCTTGGGCTTCTATTACCTTGTCTATGGTGATTACCACGTATCCAGCCTGCTGTTGGCTGTTGACCATGAAACTGCTCCTGTCTGTATACAGCTCCCAGGCCTGTGCTGCCAGTGGCTTGTCCAGCAGATCCAGCCTGCTAGAATAAACTTGGTCAATGATTTCCAAGCAGTCATGCTAGAGGGTTGAGTCTCCTTCCATATCTGGGAGTAGGGTGGCTGGGTTCAGGGTTGTGGTAGTCTGCAAGTGACATTTGGGTTGTGCAGCAGAATGGCCTGGTATTTCCCCATGAGTCCTGCTGTCAGTCAATACCGTCCTCTCTGTTCTAATAAAGTAAGGACCTGGTGTGGTACAAATACTGTGGTGAACCTCTCAGCTTCCTGTAAGATGTCACAATTAGCTGCTACTGCCCGGAGGCATGGTGACCAGCCCTTTGTTGTGTGATCCATCTTCTTTGAAAGACAGGCTATGGGTCTGGGGTTGTTTCCCAGAGTCTGAGTTAGTACCCCAAGTCTGACCTCTGCCTTTCATGAACGTACAATTTGAAAGGCATCTGTAAATTGGGCAATCCTAGTGCAGGATCTGAAACTAGCTTTTCCTCCAACGTATCAAATGCTACCTGACAGTCCCCTGTCCATCAGAGTCCAGTCCTTTTGATGAATTGTACAGTGGTTTTGCTATAAGTCCAAAATTTGGAATCCAAATTCAGCAGAACTCTGTAATCCCTAAGAACCCATGAAGTTGCTTTTGGTTCTCTGGGATTTTTAATGTAGTAATGGCTAGCTTTCTATCTCCCATCAAGCTCCTGATACCCTGTTTCAGTTGAAATCCCAGATATGCCACTCCTCTTTGCAAATCTGGGCCTTGTGAGGTGACACTTTATATTGCCCTTTTGCTGAATGATTTAGGACTGTGATGGTGTTGAGAAAACAGTCCTTGTAGGTGCTGCTAGCTATCAATATGTCTCCTACATATTGTTAAGGAGCTCCTGATTTCAATGGAATATCCTTTAAGTCTTTTGCCAATACTTTCCTGAGTATAGTTACGGAATTCTTAAATCCTTGTGGCAGCACGGTCCAGCAGCATTGGAGTGTGGCTTTAGTTGCTGGGTTCTACTATTCAAAGGCAAACAGTTGCTGAGCCTGCTCATCTATTGGGATGCAGTAAAAGGCACCCTTCAAGTCCAGGACTGAAAACCATTTGCTATCCCCTGGCACCATGGTCAATGGAGTATAGGGGTTGGGTACCGTAGGATGAATGTCCTGAACAATGTCATTTATGCTCTAAGATCCTGTACAAATTGATATTCATCAGAGTGCGCCTTTTTGACTGGCAGAATGGGAGTGTTGTAGGGAGACTGGCATGGTCGAATTAGTCCCAATATTAAGAATTTCTGCAACACTGGCTGAGTCCCCTCTAAAGCCTCCTTCTTGAGTGGGTACTGCCTCTTCCATGGGACCTGCACCCCTTCTTTCAGATTAACTTTTATGGCTTGCATGCTAACTGCTTTACCTGGGGTTCCATCAGCCCTAACAGTTTGATTGATCTGCTCATAGATTTCAGGTCAGAAGATCAGGAATACCTGTAGCTGGAGGGCATGTTCCAGTGGGACCACCATGTGTAGTTGCTGCTTCTCGGGAGAAAAAAGTTGTTTGTACATGCGGTTTACAAAGTAAATCTTGGCCCAGCAGTGGAATGGGGCAATCTGGCATATAAAGAAAACTATGCATAAGCTTTTAATCCCAAGCCTGCATTCCAGAAGTTGAAGGAATGTCTGTTTTTGTAGGTTTTCAGTCACTCCATAACCGTTACTGCATCTTAACTTTTCTTGGTTAATTTCGTGTTCGACACTGAGTGTGTAGCTCCTGTATCTACAAGGGAATCAGTTGGCATGTTCCCCACCATCAACTGTACCCAGGGCTCCCATGGGGAACTGGTAATATTTGGGAGATGTCCAGTGGAGCCCTGGGTCTCCTAATTTGTCATCAGACTCCCCTCCCCTTTTCAACATTTCTTGGTGAGTGTTCTGATTTCTATTTTCCCTTTTGAATTTCAGGCATTCATTCCTCCAATGGCCCTCCTCCTTGCAATGGGCACATTGATTGATCCCTAGTGCGCCTCTCCTCCTTCCTTTAAGGTCCTGCTTCCTCCTTTGGCCTCCCCACCCTGCTTCTAAGAACACCATGTCCTGTTTTATGTTCCTTGCTTCCCGGGCATTGTTAACTTTAAATGCTATGTCCACCAGCTGACAGGGACTTATTCCCAATGCCCCATCTAAATGCTGGTATTTCTTTCTGATAGCTGGGACACTTTGCCCAATAAAAATCATGTTCACTATCTGCCCATTCTCTGGTGCCTGTGGATCAGCATCAGTGTGCTTCCTATATGCCTGGTAGATCCTCTCTAAAAATTCAGAAGGATCCTCATTTGGCCTATGCTGAGGGGCCTATATTATTATATTCAGGCTCCTTTGCTTGGGCACTTCCTTCTTAAGCTCTTCCAGTATGCACTTTCTGTAATATTCCAGGAAGGCTAGACCCCCACCATTTGGGTACCAGTTAGGCTCTGTCAAGGGAATTGCCCCAGCTGGGTTAGGGGTACCATTGGGATTCTCTTGGTAGAGATGTTGGGCTTCTTCATTAGCCCTATTTATAAACAGCTGTCTCTCACCCACAATTAACAAGTTATTTAGGAGAGCCTGTACATCCACCCAGTTTGGATGATGAGTGGCAAAAATGGGGGCAACAAGATCTGCCATTCTCTGAGGGTCATCCCTATATGAGGGGTTGGAAGTCATCCAATTCAGTAAGTCTCATGTGGAGAACAGAGTATGGGCCCAATAGTAGCCAGTGGGCTGACCTTGCTGATTTACTGCACCTATGGGGTATTGCCTCAAAGGGGTTTGCTTGCTCAGAATTGGGAGGCTCTGTGGCTACTTTGGGTGCCCTGACATGTCTTTAGTGGGGAGACATGGCCCTGATCATGTAGGGATGGAGGCCCTTCTTCAGGGGCATCTCGTTTAGGGGGTAGGGATGAGGAAGCTCCTCCTGCCACCAACCCTGGGTCCCCTGGGTTCAGAACGTTGATGAGGTTTATCTCCTCATTCTCCTATTCTTCCTGTGTCTTACCGTCAGGGAGGGGGTTTGAGGCCACTTTCCTTCTCTGTACCATCAAACAATCCTCTGTCCCTGGCAAAGCCCTGTTATACAACATAAATGCATTAACATAACAGATTTCACCCATTTGTCCAACCCTGGGCAATACTGTTCCAGTTGCTTAATGGTATAGTAACTGAGGGAACCATCCATGGGCCACCTTTCCTTACAATTCAAAACATACATAGGCCAAACAGTGTGGGAGGAACTCTGTCCAGCAGAATGCCCCTGGCCACCATGGATGAGAAATAAGTCCTCCCGGACACAATCTTGTAGTTCTGGTGGGAGAGGGGGTAGTGATTCTCACTAATGGGGAATGCCCCAAGCCCTTCTCCCAAATGGCTTTTATTGGGAATGGTATGTGTAGGTATATACATACGTAGCTGATCAGTCAATGTCAAAAGGCTATAGTCACACAAAAACAGGTATTATCTATAGATAACAACTGAAGGAACAAAGAGATTTGTCATAGGTCAGGGTCTGTTAGTCATGCTGATGCCAGAGGGTCTGTAAGACGTATTTCATGAGATAAGGAGTTTACTTCTTATGCCTTGAATTTAAACATCCGGTTTATATCAACAGAGCCATACAAAGCAAAGCAGAGCAAGCTTCAAAGGATACAATGTATTTATCAGGCCTGATTCCCATGGGGACCCTCAGTGTTAGAGTCCGGTCATGTCTGCCACCTGCATTACCTGGTTCCCTGGGAGACTTACTAGCCCCTCTGAGAGCCTGCTCTTGCGGGGCTGCAGTCTCTGAAACCACACAGAGCAGTCCCCAGCAAAACAGCATTACAGTGATAAACCAATAATTTATTTATGCAACTATATTTTCATTTTTCCTTGATTCTTTCATATGTTGCTTATTGTACTTAAATATAACCTGGAGATCTTGATTTGTGATTATTTGAATGCAATTTTTAAATGTTTGGTAAAGAACATCTTTTGGCAAATTTGCAGAATTATCATTTTATCTGCCTTATTACCTTGCTTTATTTCTACATCAGTGTATAACATAATTTCCTTTTAAAGAAAATAATAAGTAGGGTGTTGCTCAGATACATTAATATTTCTTTGCCTCTGAAACAAGTGGCTGTAGCCAGGTCCTAATCCATCCAGTTCCTAATAGTGAAGGAAAAAGTGCACGTATTCCATTCGTTCCAGTTATATATTGCTGCTTAACAACACATCTCAAAAATCAGTGACTAAAAGAACAATCACTTGGCCATGATTCAACAGAGATGGCTGTTCTTTGTTTTATTTATCATTTGAAGTGACTCCAATGGGGACTGGAAGATCTGCTTTGAAGATGGTTTGCTCACACAGCTGTCAAGTTGGTCCTGGCTACTGGCTGGGGGCTCGGCTGGGGCTGTGAGCTGGGTGCTTTGGTTTCTCTCCATGTTGGCGGCTTGGGATTCCTTTCAGCATGGTGGCGGGGTTCCAAGAGTGAGCTTACGAAGAGAACAAGGCGGAAGTACGCGGCGTTTTATGATCTAGCTTGAGCAATCACTTTTGTGGTATAGCACACTCTGTTGGTTGTAGTAGTCACAGTGGTCCAACCAGGTTCGAGGAGAGGGAGCATGGAACCCACTGGTCATTAAGACTAGTTTCAAGGTTATGTTGTAAAAAAAGAATGTGGGACAGGGGCTACTGTCATGACCATCTTTTAAAATGCAAACTGCCACATCATTGTTTCAGAACCTGAATTTTGTAGGCAATACCAACTACTGTTGTTTTCTTCCTTTCTCCCTCCCTCCCTCCCTTCCTTCCTTCCTTCCTTCCTTCCTTCCTTCCTTCCTTCCTTCCTTCCTTCCTTCCTTCCTTCCTTCCTTCCCTCCATTTCTCCCTCCCTTCCTTACTGGTTCTATTTTTATTTAGAGAGAAGGGAAGGGAAGGAGAAAGAGAGAGAGAGAAGCATTGATGTGAGAGGAAAACATCAATCTGATGCCTCTCCTATGCCCCCCTACCAGGGACTGAACCCAGAATCCAGGCATGTGCCCTGATCCAGAATCCAGCTGGTGACATTTTGCTTTGCAACACCCGATAGCCTGAGCCATACCAGTCAGGGCTACTGTTGTTTTCTTGTAGAAATTTTATTTTTCCTATTTAAATGTTTAGTCCATTTAGGTTTTATTTTGGTATAGATTGCAGAACCAGGACCCAATTAAAATTTTTTTGTATAGCTACCTAGTTGCTAACAGTATCATTAATCTGTCTTTTCCCTGCTTATATGAAATGATGTCATTACTATATTTTAAATTTCCCCATTGTGTTGGGTCTATTTCTGGACTTTATAGTTTATATTTAAATGTCTGGCCATCCATGCCCTAGAACCTAATTAAGGCAGGACTAGTTTCTCCCACACCTGCCCCATTGGTTCTCTTTTCCAGAATGTGCTGGGTATTCTTTCATGCTTACTCTTCTAGGCAAACTTCATAATCAGCTTGTCTAATTTTGAACCAGCCTATCAGCATTTCCATCAAAATGGTAATTATTGGTTTTAAAATGGCTTATTAATGAGATTGAGTATTTTTGCTTTTTTGTACCAGCCAATTATATTTCTTCATGAATTGCCTGTTTATATCCTTTGACCATTTTCCTGTTATTGTTTTATTTTTATTGATTTATGAAAGATCTTTGTGTGTAAGAATACCAAGGCTTTGTTTGAAATGTTTCTTGTAAATGTTTTCCCCAATTAGTTAATTTTGCTTTTGATGTTTTCTGAAGTCTTGAAATAAATAGTGAATGTGTGTGTGCCCCTGTGTGTCTGTGATGTGCATATATGAGTAGGGGAAGTATCCTGTGTGTCTGTGCATGTGCACATATGAGTAGGGGAAGTACCCTGCATGTCTGTGCATGTGCACATACGAGTAGGGGAGGTATCCTGCATGTCTGTGCATGTGCACATATGAGTACAGAAGTACCCTGTGTGTCTGTGCATGTGCACATATGAGTAGGGGAAGTAAGAAGAGCTAATCATCTTTCCTTGTGTTGCTTCTTATGCTATTTTCAGATTTATACATTCTTTCCCTACCACAAAACAAATGAAACAGTCATAGTTTTTCAGGATTTTAAAGTGACTTTGTTTTTATATTTAAATGTTTAATCCATTTGAAATTTGTTTTAGTATAGTGTGAAGTTCTGATTGAACAAGTTTTTTTATAATCAGTTTTTCCAACACCATTAAATGAAATACATTTAATTATCAATTTTTCCAGAATTCAAAATATGAAAAAAGAACTATATTTTAAGTTTGAAAAAAGCATCCAGTAAAGAATTTTAAAAAAGATTTTATTTGTTTATTTTTAGAGAGAGGGGAAGGGAGAGAGAAAGAGAGAGAGAGAAACATTGACTGGTTGCCTCTTGCAACTGCCCGAACTGGGGACCAGGCACAAAACCCAGGCATGTGCTTTGACCAGGAATTGAACTGGCAACCTTTCTTTTACTTTGCTGGGTGATGCTCAACTAACTGAGCCACACCCGCCAGGGCTCCAATTATGATTTTGACTATGAGTGTGCGAAGCCCGTAAACTGATACAGGGACATCTGGCATTCTACAATCTGGGCAATGACTTGGTGCTAGAGCATAAGTACATGAAGTCACAGATTTAAGGTCCTCTAGTTTGTATATTAAGAAGGTGGGCCTTCTTCCCCAAATTTGATGATCTTTAAGTTTGAAGTTAAAGTTTATAATTCCTACTCATCAGGAAATAATTCTATTAAAAGTTTTTTACTGTGGTAAAATATATGTAACATAAAAGTTGCCACTTTAAAGGGTGCAGTTGAGTGGTATTTAGTACATTCATAACGTTGTGCAACTATCATCCTATGCATTTCCAAAATTTTCTAATCCCCTCAAATAAGCTCTGTAACCATTAAGCAATAACATCCCAAATCCACCCCACTCTTCCTCATTCCCTGCCCCTGGTAACCTCTCATCTATTTTCTGTCTCTATGAATCTGCCTATTCTAGGTATTTCATGTAAGTGATATCATGCAATATTTGTTTTTTAATGTATGGCTTATTTCATTTAGCCTAATGTTTTCAAAGGTTATCTATATTGTAACATGTGTAAGAGCTTAATTTTTTAATGGCTAAGTAATATTCTCTCTTAAGTGTGTACCACATTTGTTTATCTATTTATCTATCCGTTGGTGGACACCTAGGTTGTTTTCTTTTGGCCACTATGAATAGAAATAGTTCTACTACAATCTAGCACTTGATTATCTATCCCCAAAACGCCCACATTTTTTCCCTAAAGGAATAAGTAGGTGATTAATTTTTGAGAATCTCTTAAAACCAAGTAATCAAGCCTTGACCAGTGTGGCTCAATTGGTTGGGCATCATCCTGCAAAGTGAAAGGTCACTGGTGCCCTTCCTGATCAGGGCATATGTCTGGGTTGTGGGTATGGTCCCCAAATCAAGGTGTGTAGAAGCAGCAGCTGATTGATGTTTCTCTCCCTCTCTTTCTCCCTCCATTCCCTCTCTCTTTAAAAAAAAATCAAATAACAAAAAAAAAAGTTAGCTTAAACAGGTTATAGGAGAAGCCTGGTGCCAAGAAGTTCCTAGAATCTATCTATAGTTCTGTTTCCTGTCTCATGAATGACTTTCCTGGACTACTGTGATACCAGTG
>VMDR010017866.1:0-19689 GCA_007922815.1 Macrotus californicus | reverse complement strand
AATCACAAACTTTAAATGGTCAAGCAAGAATTATTTTGTTTGGTAAAATTAATGCCCTATCTGAAGGATTTATCCAACTGTTTCCTATTCAGGCCACCATGACATGACAGCACTGCAGAGAAACAAGTCTATGACCTAAACCAGAAAGATAGCTACAGGCTCACAGAGGAATAATCCCTAAATTATTTGGTTGAAGAACTTAGAGCTTATTACTATTAAAATCTAGGGAAAATATCTACACCAGTGTCTCCTCTAACCATATCTCAAAAACAAAAAAAACATATTCATTCCTCAATCTTGTAATATTATAGCTTTTCCCTAACAAAAATACTACTGCTATAAATCCATAACCACATCTGCAATCTAAATACTAAAATATCTTAAAATATGATATAATTAAATACAGAATCATGAACGTTCATTCTATCCATGACCTTTGGGTCACTGGGAGATTTCTAAAGCATACCTTTTAATCCACGCCATGGTACTTCAAGAACATGTTAAGGTAAGTCACAGCCTGGAACACTTCGATGCACCTCAAAACACCTCAGCCAGTGTATCTGTCTCATTCTCTTTTCCTTTTGAGATCATAATGGTTCCGAAGAACTACAATGCTTCCATTTGAATGATAGTCTCATAATTTCAATGACTTAAAAACAAAAACAAAAAATAAGGACTTAAAAGTAGGTATGTTAAGCCACTAGTACACTGTGCTAACTGCAGCCACTACTATTATGTAACACCATCATTTCATGGGAAGCCTGTATGAGTGAGGAGTACAATGCTCAACAGGCAGTGACAGCCCTTTGCTTTGTTGAGATCTACCAAACCCCACAAATCTCTGACCCAATTCATTCTTCAGTTTTCTTTTCAAGGAATGAAAAATAACCTACAAGACAGGTAGATGCCAGGTCCACCTCTGATTAACCAATTATTCTATTCTGTTTTGAATGAGAGCTGGAAATTACCCACACACCTATATAAATGGAATTCACTAATAGATAATCAAGGGTTCCTTCAAACAATGCCCCTCCTGGCATTCATATCACTGCATCACTTTAATTACATGGAAGTCATTAAATTAATTAGAGCTCCCATTTCTAAAGTATACCTCTATGCAGAGTATGCATATAAATGAACAGAGAGGTGGCTCACTATCAAGTTTTACTGATGTTCTGTGATTGTCTTGGCAGGTTCCTCCTCACCCCACCCACCTTTCTTATATAAAAACATTAAAGACATTTTATTATTAAAATGATACAGTAAGAAGTTTTTGTACCACATTTTAAACTTAAGAATTCACTCCACTTTTGCTTCAAGTTTGGCATTCTATAGTTAAAAGAATATTCAATCTATATAAAAGTAAAACTAAAATGATCAATAATACACATATATTTGTGTTGTAAAGCAATCAAAATTACTTTAGGATGACTGATCAGGAAATTTTTAATAAAAGCAAACTATAAAAAGGGTTTTCAAGAAAAGAGAAAGCATGGAGAAGTTCTGTTACACCCAGGGTTTGGGAACAGCTCATAGAAAGTTTACTAGACAGGAAATAGAAGATGACAAAGGCCCAGCTAGAAGCTAAAAAGTATGTGCTAAGGAGAACGTGAAACTATTCTGTGTTTGAAAGTTCACTGTCAGAAAAACTACATATTCCAGAGAATTATGTCTATAGTAGGTTGTGGAGAATGCAGGTTACAAAATGTGGGTCACCCTTCAAAAAGCTGATAATGGCAGCACAATTGCGTATCGGTAAGAACTCTACAAGAGCAAGTGGGGAGAAGCTAGTGAACAGCAACAAGGGCCCTAGCCCAATAAAATCACTGCAGCCACAGCCATCTTTTTAAACTGATCATTTTACCACATTAGTGCAACGCCCTGAGTTCCCACTACAGCTCTAAACCACTTAATGGCTCTGGATTATGTATACAAACAACTTCCTGGAAGGACATCCACATTATTTCCCATACTCTGGTGCCTCCGAATAAATGCATCCTACACACTACCATCAGGTTACTCTTCTTGGAGTATAGCTTCAAATAAGAATGTTAATCATTGGGAAATCAGGAGGGATATAAATACGTTAGATAATAAAAACGAAAGCCTAGGTCTGACATACTTATTGCCTCATTTAACTTTCAGAGGCCCAGTTTACAGAGGAGAAAACTGAAGTTCTCTGGTTAAGTGACTAGACCCAAGAATATGTGCAGTAAGGGAAAAGAACTGGAACTTAAATCTAGATCTTCTAGGTGGAATTACAGCACTTTTCTACTACAATATTGTTGAAGAGCACCCTTAGGGGAGGGAGTGGTACTGGGGCTAAACTAACATTTGTTGACAACAGGCCAAGTACCATGGTAACCACTTGATGCTATTTTATTTCATCCTGATCTACCATTCATAAGACTGAGAAGTTGCTTCCTTGCACAGGTGAGTAGATTGAGGCCCACTCAGAGAGATTTAAGTGATCTGCTCAACATCACATATCAGAGACTGAAAGTGATGAGCCAGATAGCTGATCTCACATGTCCAACTCTAAGACCCACGTTCATATTGCTACGCCAACCTAACCTCCAGAAGGAATCAGGGGGAAAAAAAGTCCAACATAAGTTTATTTTCAACCTGGGCGATATAGCAATAATCCAACTTTATAAATGCTTCTTACTCAAAATCCAGTCTTTGCATATAAACAAATCTTTAGGTGTGGTTTAGCAACAGACTATACACATATTTACAGAAGTCTATAAGAAGGATCAAAATTATATTTAATCACTCAAACCAGAAACTTCATTTGATTCCTACAAATGAAATCCAGTTTTTTCATAAAGCTATGGACTTCAAAATCTTTTAAAGCTGACCTGGAATTCATAGTACTGCCAAATTTCTCAATTTGGTTGGCCCTATCCCATGGACTGCCACCAGTCTTAGCCTCACGGGAAGAGAAGTCACTTATCAGATGAGGAAGGTGAGGCCACTCAGTCAGATTATCAGTAATAAAAAAAGACCAAAAACAGTAGCCCCAGCCAATGCAGCTCAGTCGGTTGGGCATCGTCCTACAAACCAAAAGATCCCCAGTTCAATTCCCGGTCAGAACACATGCCTGGGTTGCAGGTTTGTCCAGGTTGAGGCACACAAGGGAAACAACCAATTGATATTTCTCTCTCACATCAATGTTTCTGTCTCTCTCCCACCTCTCCCCCTCCCTCTAAAATCAAAAATAAAAAATTTTAAAGTAGATGGACAGCTCTCTACAATGCTTTAAAACACGGCTAAACTAAAAGAGTAACCAAAAGCACTAAAAAAAATCCCTCAAATTGAGAACAGGAAACTCCTAAGCAACTTCGAGATTTAAATAAAAAACCATGTGCTCATACTGCATTCCAAAACTAACTGAAAAAGGGATCAACAGAACTACTATTCCAATGTACTGGAACATGTTAGATGAATCAAAGAAATCATTTTTTAAAATTTCTGAAACAAAGTATTGCAGAATTATATTCAAGGGTTCAAAGCTGCTACAGTAAAAAAATGAACTGGTCATTTAAAAATATCTTCATCAGTACTGGCTGGTGTGGCTCAGCGGATTGAGCGCCAGCCTGCAAGCCAAAGGGTCCCCAGTTTGATTTCCAGTCTAGGGCACATGCCTGGGTTGTGGGCCAGGTCTTCAGTGCGGGGGGGTGAGTTAGAGGCAACCACATATTGATGTTTCCCTCTCTTTTTCTCTCCCATCCCCTCTCTAAAAATAAATAAATAAACTCTTTAAAATAAATAACTAATTAATGTCTTCATCAGTAACAGCGTAACTCTTCTGTAAAACTCACTTTACGAGCATTAACACCCAGATTTACAGGTGATACAGAAATTTTCCAGCTTTTACAATCTACCTAGGTAAACTTATCCCTGAAGAAATTAAGTTTTGGTAAGGGATGAATACAGAATTAACTAGAAAGTACGGAAGAATGTTTGGTTTAACTGAACCACCGCACTTCCACAGGGCCTTCCCTGATCCAGCTTCTGGTCTCCTCCTGCCCATACAGATACGACAGGTGTTCTGACACACTGGACCCTGCACATTTCTCAGAACACAGCACGGTGCTTCAGATCTCTGGACCTGTACATGCTACTTCAGGAGCAGTGGGTGAAACAGAATTGAACATCACATGATAATGTTTAAAAGAACAATATAAATAATAAAAATGTAATATAAAAGCATTAGGGAGAAAAATAAATAGGGGAGACTAAGAGTAAAAAACAAAAATTTTTGATGTTTTCAGTGCCTACAATGTGTTACATACTACATACTAAGCCGAGTTGGTGTTTCTACATAAATCTCATAGACTTACTGTATGTAAGAAATTTCTGAAAAGAAACACTGAAATTAAGTTGATAAGGCAGCCTTTAAATTAGATATTATAATTTAGGGGATGTGTCCTACTACAGACACTTGAATTTTAAACAAGTTTTGTCAACCAAGTACTTGGAAACAGCCTTGTTATATAACGAAAGAAAACTAATCATCGCTATTATCAAAAGTATAAAAGTATAAAAATGGTAGATCAGGATGAATCCCTAGTATAAAATCTAGGGATTCCAACTCTAAACTAGTGCTAGTTTGTGCTAGTGCTAATAAGGATTTCTAATATAAAGCTAATCCTGGTTTTAATTAACTTTCAAAGAACCTTTCCAAGAATCATAAACTACTCAAATTCCCATCTTGACAGTAAAACTATAATTCCTTCCCCATAAACTCTGGGGGGAAGGGAATGCCAAGCACCTACAACTAAGAGGCTGACCTCAATATCGATGAGACCCAGTAACTAAGAGATACTCATAACCTAGCAATTCTGGAAGAGGAAATATTCATCTGATTTTACTTTGAGGAACTCCCAAATGGAGACGCTCTTTTCTTAAGAGCTTCTAATGTATATCCCAATTTTCAGTAACATTGAAAAAAACTTTCTATCCAAGTGCCTGCTCTTAAGGTGGCCAACACCCAGGGTTCAACTGGGAGACACCTGCATTTTTTCGTTAGAATTCTAGATTGCACAGCATGGACAGGTATAAGTATAAATACACACGCGCATAAATGCACACCCACACACAGCCTCCCCCCATCCTTTTTCAAATGGATTAATGTATCTGCTTGATGACCAAAGCTAGGGGGATGCGAACAGTGGAAAAGAAGCTGGAAGAGCAGTAGTCCAAAGGTGCTGGACAGAGTGTTAGGGAAGGAAGAGTAAGAAGTAAATCAGCTCATTCATGAACACTACCATGCATTCATGCCAAACACACAAACCAAGAGAAGCTTCTTTCCTTTCTAGAATTTGAGAGGAAAAAGCACTAGAGCATAAATCAAACTTACCTCCACTTCCTTTATAATTATTATGTATATGTTTATAAAAACGTTTATGGGTGAATTGCGTTTCTCCCTATCATCCTCTTTCTCCTTTCACTTAATTGCTTAGGTCTCTTTTTGTTTAAAATAAAATGTAAATTTTGGTGGCATAAAAGATGATGTGGTCATGAGTGATAAAGAACGAGCTAACTAAGTTCTGAAGTTGGATCAGGTGCCATAGGTTAGACACTTACTTGGGTAAGTAACTTCTGAGCAGTCACTGCTGGTGTAGGTAACACCAGCACCAACGTGGAGGGAGATCAAGAGCTAAGTGGAGAAAGATAAGGCCTAAGAGGAGCAGCAGGAGAAATCAGTCAGGAGGCTGCTGTGACTATGTAGGGTCTTACACACCACGGGGGGAGCAGTGGAAAAGGCACAGGTGATGAAACGATGGGCATATTTCAAAGACAAAAGTAACACCATCCGCTAACACACTGGCCGAAGGAAAAAAGGAGGAGAGCAATGTGGACTCCGAGGGTCCCAGCCTAAGCAACTCGGGGCGTGGAGTTCTTATGAGGATAGGGAAGACTTCAGGAGATTTAAGGAGGGGGATTTCCGTAGTTAGATTTGGACACAATAAACTGAACACGCTTAAATAATCTAACAGTATTTATTACAGGTTATCGGAACTTTCTGCAAAGGGTAGGGAGACGTGACAAGTGAACTTAGTCTGTTTAGTTCTTGCTTGCAGCCAGATTCTTTAAAGAACCAATGAGGTGTAAGTATTATGTAATTAAACAAGTAATTTAATAATCTTAGCTTTTTAATTACACATCCTCTGCCATATGCACCTGTGCTAAATAAAAAATAATGCTATAAGAATATTAGGAAAATGTCTAATTACAGAGACTAATTTAAGGGAGATAGTCCATATTCAAACAATAAAGGCAATTACAGCTAAGGGTAACCTATTGTCTAATGCTCTCCAGCCACCAAAATGCCTCAGTCTCAAACACATCGCTTAGAAATAATGAATTTAACAGACAACATTTATGAAGTGCTTTCCACATGCTAAGCATCTCATTTAAATACCAACTACCTTCTATTAGCTTCTCTCTTACAATAAGGTTGAAAGAAATTAATTACGCTAAGGAACTATTCTGTAACTTTAGCCCTCCTGGAAAGAACTAGTTTAAGAGTTTGTTTTCTGTTACCATCTGTATTTTGTGTTCTCTTCATGCTTCCAATTTCCAATGCCAACTGTTATGAAAGCTTTGACAGCTTGATATGTAGCTTTTGTGGGGTGTATGTTTTAATAGGAAAGGAACATGAAGCAAAGTTGTATGTTAATAAGTTCAAAAACAATATATTTTCCTGAGATAGAATTGTATAGAAATGTATTAATAGTAGTTACAATTTCAGGCTATCGGCCTACAAATACAACTCAGCTAATAGAAATGGACCACAGAGAACTTGGAAAGTGAATATGTATTTTCTAGAGAGTCATGAATAAAAAAAGAAAGGAACTGCCCTGATACATTTAGTCTCCCCCAGATATTCTCATTTTACCTTAAGTTATAAAATTACTGCCACAAGTAACACCTACCTGATAGCAACTCAGTTGTCCCTATTTTATGATACCCATATTGCTTAAATTACTTCATCGGGTTCACTCACAAGGGCTCTCCTGGAGGGGGTCTATCTTCCTCTCCCCACCTCTCTTGCCCATCTGGTGATACACTGGCCAGGGAACCTGCAACCACACGCCCACCTGACCACGTGACCCTGGCAGCTGCATGGCCCACGACTGCGTGAGCTCCATTTGCAGGCTCCAGGAGAGAGTCTGAGATGAACTGCAGCCAGGAACAAGCTAAACTACCTGGCTGGGGTCTATGAGGGCCTAACAGCCACCTGTGGGCTCCAAAGGATTGTACTTTCAAATGGAGCAGGAACTCTGGACACTGGCTTTTGTCTTGGCCTTCCTGAGGACACAGTGGGACTTTTCCCGTGGCAAAAAAGGGGAGATAGTCTTTGAGACAGGAGTCCACCCCTCTCCCAGGTTGTGTGGCACCTGAATAAACCTCTTTCCTTCTGCACCAGCACCTGCCTCATGAGTCTGGTTTTCAGGGCAGCAGGCAACTGAACCTCCATTTTTTTTTGTTCAGTTGCATTACCACAATGAAGAAAAGCTGAACATACTTTATGGAAATACATCAAGAAGGGATACTAACTTATCTTCTTCCCTATATTTTAATAAATTTTCCCTTATTTTATCCCAAATCTATTTCTTATTCTATTTTTATCTTCATAAAAGGTGGCACCTATCCACTAGATAGTCACAACATTCAATCATTTCTCTTCTCATTTTAAGCCACCAGGTCTCACAGATTTTATCTGTGTTAACTGCTTGAATCTGATTTCTTCCTTTCGTTTCTAATGCCATGGCCTTGGTAATAGCAGCGGATCATTGTCACAGCCTGACAGCCAACCTCCCACCCTCAAAAACCTAGACTTCACAGTTATTAATCTTGAAATAAAGCTCATCTGTAAAACCTTTCAAAAGGCCTCCATTGTCTATTCAAGTTTAAAGTTCTGAACAACACATTAAAAAATACTCTGTTATCTGGTCCAACCTATCTTTCTGAACTCATCTTCCATAAGCCATTCTTGCTTCCTATGCCCTACCCCAGATAAACGTTTTACTTCCGCTTTTCTCACCACATCTACTGGGCTCTCCTGTCTCCATGCTCTTCCTATTTAAATCTTTCATTAACTTCATACTGCTCTATGTGTGGATAGAAGTTAATATAACCTTTGGAGAACACTTGTCAGCATCTATCAAAACTATAAATGTATATACATACTTGCAACCAGCAATTCCACTTCTAAGTATATGTCCTACAAAAATACTTCTGCACATGAGATACATAAAGATATTTACTATTGTGTTATCCTAAAAGAGAATTATATTCAGTTGTATACCAAATGGAAACTAAGTTCTGTTACATGTATATTATAGAAATGGAATACTACATAAAGAGAAAAGTAATCGTAAATGCATGATTAAAAAAAAAAGTATTCAAGGATTATTAAAGTTTAGCCCTGGCTGGTGTGTATCAGTTGATGGGGTGTCTGTCATCTCACAAACCGAAAGGTCACAGGTTTGATTCCTGGGTCGGGATGCATACAAAAAGGTAACCAACTGATGCTTCTCACATCGATTCGTTGGTTGTTTCTCTCCCTCTCTTTTTCCCTCCCTACCCCCTCTCTAAAATCAATAAGCATGTCCTTGGGTGAGAACTTCTTTTAAAAAATGAATTTTTAAATTTTGAAAGTAAACAGAATAAATAATATAAAAATCCAATAATATGAGCCCATCTGCCCTGAAGAAAACCCAAACTACATTTATGTACTTTCATGTATACTTAAGTACATGGCAAATAGTCTGAAAGAATTATCCCAAGTTTTTAACAGCGGTTACCTCCAGGGAAGGAGAACTGGGGGTTTCTAAACCTATCGTAATGATGGTGCAGAAATACATTCCTGTACAAATTGTGTGAAATTTCAAATGTGTTACAAACAAGTAGGAAGAGCCTACAGACAGACAAGAAAGACAAGACAATCTCACTGCTGACCTATGTGGCCTGAACTCCTTCCTACTCTATTTGGCCAGGACTGAACTGAATCAAGGTGGTTAGAGCAGAAGGGCACGCAGCCTATCTTGGCACAGATTCATCTTGGCCCAAGCTCCCTAAGGACACTCACAGCTGTCAATACCACACTCCTCAGGTCTAACCCTAGCAGAGTTGAGAAAGCCACATCTTACTCGGTCACTACTCAGGCTTACCTTTCTCCTGACAAACTCATCTGTCCCCAGCAAGAACCACATCCTGACTGGGCAGGGCAGAGGACAGTGTCAGTACTCAGGTATTCCTGACAAAATTTCCTGCCTCCAGATTTCCAGAACTCATCTTTCTCTCGCCTAATTTAAAAGGGGAAGGAGGAGAAGGAAGAGGAAGAGGAAATCCTTCATGAATTATTTGCTGAAACCCCCAGTCTGCATTAATTATTTTTTTTCTGTACCTCAATGTTCTTTTGAGAAATATTTCCATTATAGGAGGGAGGCTTTGTGTTCTTCCTTACATTACATAGTTCATTATGAGCATAGCTGGATTCCCCACTAAAGAACAAACCACCTAGGACCAACCTGTATTAACTCATCTTCTATAAAAACTTGAGGCATTCAAGGTTCTTGGCTTTAACAGGTTTTCAAGAAAGGACTCCTGAACAAAATTTGTCGGTAACAGTTTAGTGTATGACACCAGACAGTTCACAGATGGGATGTATTTAACTTTCCAACAAAAATGTCAACAGGCAGCCCTGGCTGGTGTGGCTCAGTGGATTTGGTTCAGCCTGCAAATCAAAGGGTTGCCAGTGCGATTCCCAGTCAGGGCACATGCCTGGGTTGCAGGCCAGGTCCCCAGAAGGGGTTGCACAGGAGGCAACCACACAATGATGTTTCAGCCCCTCTCTCCTTTCCTTCCCTTCTCTCTAAAAAGAAAGAAAATCTTTAAAAACTGTCATCAGGCAGTATCACCTCAGTAAGAAGGATCAATGAGAAGTTGTAAATGGTCTTTCATTTCAACTTATTTGGTTAAATGAAAGCTTTTTGAGTTGGAAGGGAGAATAAACCTCAAAAACCACGACATGTCACAGACATAAGTAGAAAAGTATAAGACTTTTAAGAGCATTTAAATAGAAAAAAAGTTCATCTCTTTTGTAACCTAAGGAGGGAAAAAAACTTTTTGTATCCCCTTTACATCATGAGTCTAAATACAATCATAGCTTCTGCATATTCTGATTTTGTCAGTTTCCTATGTAAGTCTTTGCCACATAGTGAAAATACAACTATCATTTACCTCATTTTGTGTATGTGATCCTTGTGATCTGTACTTGATGTCAAGAACAAAATCCTGACTTCCTGTAATATTTTATATTAAGTAAAATTGATGAGAATGTAAACATTATTTTAAATGTAAAATTTGCCGGACAATGTTTCTTGGTGGCAGAATATATTATGTCATGTTCTGAAGAATATTGTGAATTATGACAATTGCAAATAAAAACTAACATTTATTAGTAAATTCAGTGTATAAAGAAGATTGGTGCTATCTCACTTATTTACTACCAACTCTATGAAGAGGTACAGTAATTAATATTCTATTTTTAGACACACAAACTGAAGCTTACAGAGGTCATGTAACTTGCGAAAAGTGCCATGGAAGTGACAGAGCCAGAATTCGAAGACTAGTCTTTCTGACTTCATCCTATATACATTTAGCAAATGAAATAAAAAATAAATCTGTTCTGCTACAAGGTATGTTTCTTTTCTGTGAATTACTTCTTAGGCAACTAGTAACAAAAAGAGAATAAGTCAGGTTGCTTCATGCATGGTTCTTCCCAGCACAGTAGGGTTTTGTTTTATTTTTTTAAAGATTTTACTTATTTATTTTTAGAGAAAGGGGAAGGGAGGGAGCAAAAAAGGGAGAGAAATATTGGTATGGGAGAGAAACATTTACCAGCTGCCTCTTGTACACACCCAACCATGGACTGAATCCACAACCCAGGCATATGCCTGACCAGCAGCAACTGAACCCACGACCTTTAGGTTTACGGGATGACACCCAACCCACTAAGCCACTCTGGTCAGGGCCTAGCATATTGTTTTGAGGCAGACAGGAACAAGCTTTTTTTACAATTAAAACTACAGCAATAGATGAATATTTTAAGGGAAAAAGAACACGGAAATCTCCAAAAAGATTTCCCTTTTTGTAAGTAGTAGTTGATTGAGTGGCTTCAGGAATTGTTATTCTTTCAGCTGGGTTAACATTTGACAAAGCTGCCTGTGCAGATGAAGAAGCTGCACAATAAACAAACAAATAAAATAAAATCTCCCTGCATTAAAAACAATGGGTGAATCAAGAAGACGACACAATAAATTGGAGTTTTAGTTTTAATAAAAAGTTTCTCTTAGAAGCAATGCCCTTCCAGGACCTATAACTACAAGAGGGCGGCTGGAGCCCAGTTTAAGACTGCAAAGACTGCTGGTAATACAAAGTACAAATTCTAGTCCTTTGTTTTTTATTAGAATTGTTACTGTTTTTACTTAGTACTCTGGATCAAAGTTCCAAGGATTTTTAGTAGTCTGTCCCAACCCTTTTTCCCCATAAGCCTCATTACTTTTACGGCACTGTTTTGCAGATCTCAAAGTTTGTCGAGATATATATATGGCATTGTGGCCGAAGATCCTGCATGCACTAGCCCAGACAGTCCCTATGAACCGTCGGCACATGTGGGCTTGTAAAACCGTGACAGTTTTTGTTTGGTGTTCCTTCTAGTTTTTAAAAGATGTGAGGTGAGCTCCAACCCTACAGAGAAAAGAATGAATTGGTGTTAAAACCAAGACTACTAGGACAAAAATGCAGAAGTGGAAATTAATGATACTTTGATATCAAAACAATTTAAATGATTTTTTACTGACTCTTAAACAAAGTTCAACACAATGCCAACTCATTGTGATCCCAGACAAAGTAGCCATTTGAGAAACACACACACACAAACACCAAAGCAGCTCTTGGGGTACATCCCTTTGTAACAACACTACCAGAGAAGCCGATACTATGGAGAGTGACCTCCCGGAGAATCTACTGTAGAAACTGAGGCAATGGTTCCTATCCAGCATGCACATAGTTCCAAATACTATGTTTTATAATCAATAATATAAACACACTATCAAAACAGAAAGCTCATATAAAGAGAGTTTGTACAGAAACAGGCCATATAAGCAGGTATGTTGGTAGACACAGTTGCCATGAATCAACTGTTCAGAACATAAAGCATTCCTGGAAGAATTCTTTCAAGTGATGCTTGGAGACCTGCATATGTGGTTAAATGGGTTCTGGTTCTATTTCAATGTGGGAAGGGGGTTTCCCACACCAACAAGCAATTCTCTGGACACCGGTAAGGCATTCTCCACTTCGATTCATCCTGCATAATCTATCCAGACATAGTCAGGTCCAACGGGTCAAGGGCTCCATCCTGTAAGACTGCCTGCCCTCCCCCCGCAGAGCACTGTGGCAAACCCAGGTGTTTTTCACAAACCAACTATAGAATGGAGGTTCCCATGACCCCTCCTTGGGTTCAATCAATTTGCTAAAGCGGCTCACAAATTCGGGTAAACATTTTACTTACTAGATGACTGGTTTATCACCAAGTGGAAGAAGAGCTCCCGTGCCCCCCAGGCAATACCACTCTCCCATATCTTCCACATGTTCACCAACCTAGAAGCTTTCCAAATTTTATCATCTGGGTTTTAGGAAGGCTTCATAACAACTGATTAAATCTTCAACATAGAGGCCCCTTTCTGCTCTCTGGAGGTTAGAGGGTAGCACTGAAAGTTCCAACCCTCCAAGCACAGGGCTGGCCCCACTGGCAACCAATCCCCATCCTTAGGCATTTTCCAAAAAGTCACCTCATTAACAACACAAAAGACACCTGTATTGCTCTCATGACATTCCAAGGGTTTTAGGAGCTGTGAGCCAGGAACTGATGGATGAAGACCAAATACATGAGAGAAAGATATCTTCAAATATATACTTCCTATAAACCACAGTATTATAGTGGTAAAGACACTTATCTTCTTCCCATTGGTAGTAATATTGGACCTTTATGCCTCCCAATATCCCTGTTTCTATCTAACTAGTCTCAGGACTTACATTCCTCATATCAGAGATTATATACTCATCTCTACAGTATTACCGTATTTATTGTTAAAATCAACAGGGTTGGGAGAAAAGCTATGCAATTTTAATAAAATAAAGCAAAAATTTTCAAGTAATTACTTAGATAATCCAAAATTGATATAAAATAATTTGTTTACTACAGAAAAATTCCCTTCCTTTATAAGTATGTTTGGCTTGGGAATATACATTAGGTCTTCTCCCCTAAATATCATCAATTTACAGCAAAACATATTCAAAATCATGTTTCTTTTTTTTAAGATTTATTTATTTTTAGAGAGAGGGGAAGGGAGGGAGAAAGAGAGGGAACGAAACATCAATGTGTGCTTGCCTCTTGCACCACCCCACTGGGGACCTGGCCCACATCCCAGGCATGTGCCCTGACTGGGAATCAAACCAGAGACCCTTTGGTTCATGAGCCCGCATTCAATTCACTGAGCTACACCAGCCACCAGGGCTCAAAATCATGTTTCTCACCAAGAGTTAGCCGGCCTGACATTTTTAAATCTGTAACCATGCAAAATCCAGAATCAACCCACTCAAATTTTTCCATCGCACACATCCTAACCTTCCAGTCTCCCACCGGAAACCAGTTTCCCACATCAAACGAGGGCAACCCTGCACTTACCATCGCTCTGGCCAAACCCAGGGAGTCATCTGTGACTCCAATCTTTACTTCATACCCTAGATCTAACCTAGGCACACTCTGCCTCAGGGTCCTCACATCTGCTGTTCCTTCCTGCTGGAATATTCAGCATACAGTCCTTCGCCCAAACATCATCATGTCAGGGAGACCTTCCTGAGCACTTTATCTTCTTGCAACCTCTCCCGTTCACACTCCCTCTCCTATTCCCAACTTTCTTTTTCTTCCAAAGCCCTTAACTCAAACATTTGACTGGTATGTTTTTTGTCTCTTTCACTAAAACATAATCTCTATACACTTGCAGGGATGTGTGTGTGTGTGGTGTGTGTCTGTTTTGTCCACTTGTATATTTCAGTGCCTGGCACATAGCTGGTGCTCACGAATCAGAATACAGCACTAGGTCTCACCCAGTCTATGTCAGGTAATTCCCACTGGAGGGAAGAGCCGGTATTCCAAAATGTGGAAGGGTTGACAATGGTGCTCTCACTGACTGATTTGTTTCCACATTATCACAATGGCCTAGTTTAACGACTGAGCACTCAGAAAACAGGTGAAGGTCTTAAGGTGATTTCTGCAACAAAACAAGTAGGGGAGAAAATACTCAAGCACACTAAGTAAAAAAATGGCAGAGGGGTGGGTACCTCTTCCTCCTAGTATTCCTTCTTTACCAAATAAAAATGATGATTAACTAATCAAAAATGACTATAACAAGACAAAGAGAAGATAGAAATAACCAAGATAACTTTTTAAAATATAGATTTACACTTCCTATCAACAATAACCTCACCCTACATGTAAATTTTGCCTTGAAATATTAGCAAATAACAGTGGAAAACAATCACAATTAGTAAGACATTTAAAAAATTAAGTACCTAACATACATGCCACATTTCTGTGTGGAGTGAGTTTCTTCTCTCTTGCAAGGTTCAAAGTCATGGTTTTCAATTCAGTACTTTGAAAAATTTCACTGAATTTATGTGTGTGTGGATGCCTCTTTAGCAGTTTCTTATAAAACAGTGTAAGATGAAGAAGCCACATACCACAAGGAAAGACTTGCTCTTCCTGTTGTGGTAGAAAGGGCTGAATTATGGCTTGGGAACTAACATAGACATAAACCAAAATATGTTTTTCTGTCAGTAAATAAATTATAAATTTGTACAGAAAACATGGTTGAAGATCATGGGGTGGGGAAGAACTACTATTAGGAAAAATTACATAGTGTGGGAGGTTTGCCAAGGTTGGTAAGCAGTATAGATGGTTTTTCTAATATGCCTCAGTTTATAGTATTTGCTGGCTTGTTAATGAAATGCAAAAACTTCCGAGAAAACATCTACAGGAAAACACTCAACCGTAAGTTAGTTCTGTAGTTTACTATTCACCGAGTGCCCTCCACATGACAGGCACTCCGCTAGGTGCAAGGGCTAGAGCACTGAACAAAGGCAAGGTTATTTTCAGAAGAAAGCTTCTCAGACTTCTTTTTTTTTAATTATTAATTTTAATTTTATTTTATTTTAGAGAGGGGAAGGGAGGGAGAAAAAGAGAGAGGGAAACATCGATGTGAAAGAGAAACATTGACCAGTTACCTTCTGCAAGCGCCCCTACAGGGGCAGAGCACAAGGCGCTCACGCCAGGATGTGCCCTGACTGGGGATGGAACTGGTGACCTTGGCTTGCAGCAGGACGCCCGACCAACTAAGCCACGCTGGCCAGGGCTGACCTCTCTAATAAAAGTAAAATCAGTGAGAGCATTACCTGTTTTTACCAAAATAAAACAAGATTTCTGAGAAAGCTTAGTAGAAAGCTTACTGAGGATCTATCACACAAGAAATTCATTCATTTCATCTTTTATTAGCAAGCAAAGAAAATGACCACAGAATGACACAAGTTACTACGAGATGTTATAGATAGGTAGTTTTATAAAATAATGTATCTTCATAAGAAAGGGGGTGACCATGACAATCTTTTGTACTGCACAAACATTTGCTCTTCCTCACCTGACAAAGCACTTAGAAAGGCTGTGAAACTTGATTAGTTACTCATTTTTCTTATACAGAAATGTCCCAAAATTGATTACTTGTCCTGTGAAGACAAGCAACTTCCTAGAATATGCTACCTAGCAATTACTTTTGTAAATTAAAAATACTTAAGGTAAGTTTGGTATTTAAACAATGGCTTCTCAGCTATGAAAATCATTTGATTTGTATAGAAATAAAATGAACTTAGAACTAGCTCTTTGAATGACTCCATTACAAAGTCTTAATTAACCAAGATGTTAAAAAATAATGAAGTGTAGCCCTGGCTGGTGTAGCTCAGTGGATTGAGCGCAGGCTGTGAACGAAAGGGTTGCCAGTTCGATTCCCAGTCAGGGCACATGCCTGGGTTGCGGGCCAGGTCCCCAGTACGGGGTGCATAAGAGGCAACCACACATGGATGTTTCTCTCCCTCTCTCTCCTTCTCTTCTCCTCTCTCTAAAAATGAATAAAATCTTTAAAAAAATAAAAAAATAATGAAGTGTATTATGTAACTTTATCACAATTTTAAAAATAACAGTGATATTTAAAAACACCTCTCTCACTAAAAAAAACAACTTGAAGATAAAAAAGGTTTCTACCATTCTATTAAAAGTAACTTTAAAGCTTATCTCATTTTTATCAAAGTATTTTTAACCATTTCAAATTTCTGTACATATTTCAATGTGTATGTAAGTATAACACTTCATTATAATTTATTTCTACATAATCACATACCCCGGAGGTACGACATGGGTCAGCAACCGCAGGTTGAGAGACAATGATGCAGCACAAACACAAAACAAACGGCTGCGTGTGCCACACAGCTCTTACAGGGTACTGATCAGACCCCAAACACAGGCAACTAACTTCGGCTTCACAGGAATTAACTAAATTTACCACCTCAGTTAATCACCAGACACCAAGCAAAAGTTCTGCACACATCAGAGCATAAACATGGCCTCTCCAGGAGAAAAACAATACAGAATACTTTTCCTCGTTAAAATAAGGTAGTCATTGTGAAAAGACTCTGAAAAGTGAAATCAAATTCATGAATGCCCTCGCAGTCACTGCATCACTGAATATGTATCGCCCTCCCCAACAAAGCCCCTTTTCATGCAGGCTTTCCATTAATACACGAGAAGCTACACAACAATGGCAGTTTCAATCTCAGTTTCGTTCCCTTACCTCTTGATTTGCTCTTTCCTTTCTAATCAGCATCTAAACAGGTCAAGCCTATTCCGCTGTAAAAAGCAGTATCAGGGCACCTGTGGCCCCACTCCCCCACTCCCCCCAAGTTCCCAGCAACTGCTCTGCGAACAGTGGTCGTTACCTCCTCAGTCCATGGCAAACCCCACCGCAGCTCCCACCAGTTCAATGAACTGTTCTTGCCAAGGCCTCTTAAGTCCTACATCTTGTAAGCATCTGGATTTATCTCATTTTGTCCTCTTCATGACATCTGACACAACCCAGCAGTTTCCTTTCTTCTAGAAAGCAGTCCCTTCATTTTTGTGACACTACACTGTCTAGGGTTCTGTCCCGCCTCTTTTGTTATTAGTTTTACTGGTTTCTACACCTCTACCCATGCCTTCAATGTTGATGCTCACCAGCAGCTTTCTCTCCTTAACTCCAACTCTCCCCAGAATATTTTACCCACTCCGGAAGTTTTAATTACCATCTAATAGTCTTCAAGCACATATTTCCAACCTTGACCTCTACCTCCTGAGCTCCAGGAACCACAGACATAATAAATATACATAATTGGCCACTGGGTCTCTTCATCTAGCCCTCTCACGAGGGCCTCAAATTCAACATGCTCAAAACCAAAAACTTCTCCCCAACACTAACTGAGCTCTCCACTCCATGACATTTATCTCAGTGTCATCTTGTCTCCACAAATGACACCATCGTCCCCATTCCAACACATGTGAAACACCAGAATTTTTTCCCTTCCTGATAATTTTTAGTAGCTCTAAGTCAAGATACTCACCATGGTTAAATTCACACTTAAACTTGCTCCAACCAGTTATAGTATTAAAGAAACAGAGCCCCATGTTACCTTTCCAAAACATAACCTGTTTTCACGTATCTCCAGAATGTCATTGAGCTTCTTTCTGATGTCCTTCAGAAATGACTTCAAAAAATATTTCTTGCTATAGAATAAATATAGTCTACAAATGCAAAGTTTTTATAATCTTAATAGTTAACTGTGTTCTTGAAATTTCAGGAGTACAAGTATACATGTGTACCCCCAATATGTGTGTGCATGTTTTTTGTATATTCAACATGAAAAGGAGAATCTCTACATTAGAGCTGAAAAAATATGTGATTTTGTTGAAGGCCCTCCACACTGTATTCTCTGCATATCTTCCTCATGCACAACAGAAACCTATCCTTAACCCTACCAAACATCCGCTAATGCCTCAAAGCACTGGACGGACTGCCCACTTGACTAAAGCAGAGATGAAACAGCACAGTGATGTCAGAGCTAACGCAAGTCAAAAAGTGGAGCTGGTAGCTAAGAAGCCCTTGAGACGAAAGCGCAGGCATTAGTGTCCACTACTAGGTGACCCCTCTCAGACTACCTTCCCCGGGAGCACAGGAACTATGTATTTCACTTCCAACTTACATCACAGTCTATTACCAGGTGTGCTCTTTCAAAGGTACACCAAGTCGGTATGATCAGGAAACCACCCAACATAAACATGAACCTCAGCAGGCACTGTTGGGAACCAGTGCTAGAGAAGCCATCTGTCTGATGAAAATAGTATTTCCACTTCCCTCGTGGTTACAGCTATCAGCAGCAACTGTGAAGTCCCAAGAGAAGAAATTTTAACAGCCTTAAAACTTTAATTATTCATATAAACTGGCCAAGAAATTAAAGTTAAATGTTACACAAATGGCTCCCTAACCCCTTAGTATTTCTTGGCTAATTATTCCATTGGTAGTCTACATCTGCTCTGCTAAAATTTGGTTATGAATCAGAAGTAACTCACTGGGAATGCTTTTATATATCTAAAAGTGACTATGGGTAATAACTAAATTCACAAAAAATGTTATTTTTAATGTGTATAAAAATCCTCCTGAAAACATGTCCCACAAAACAAAACAGCTGTGACTGTAAAAGTTTAAACTCTTTCAACCACCAGGAAGAATGAAACCAACCTAACAACTAAGTTAATGTTAACAACATATTTAATCTGTACTTTTTGAACATCTTCAGTGCCCAACAATTTATGATCAGGAAGCATGCTAAGCATGGCCTTTACAAAAATAAAGTGAACCTCTATAAAGGACACATGGACATAACCAAGGGGGAGGGTGGGAGCGGGGGAGGGAGGTGGGACTGGCTGGGGTTGGGGGGCGGAATGCAGACAACTGTAAATGAACAACAATACAGTCATAAAATCTTAAAAAAAAATAAAGTGAATCTAAAAGAAATAAAGTGAAAAAAATGAAGTGAATCTATTAAGATAATTCAAATACAAAAATAATTCAGGGATCTGCAAATACATATATATTCTAAGACATTCAGAAATACTGACCATAATATCACATATACAAGAGTGGGTATTTTTGTTCAGAGATCCTCATTTGTTTCAATTATTCCTCTTCTTACCATCCCCCACTCATTTTTTATGTGGGGGGATAAACATTTTCTAGAATTAGAAATTTATCTCCTAGCTTTTTTTTAATCGGACATACCACAGCTCCCTCATTTCTTGCAGTTCATCTCCAGGCATGGTCTTTATTTTCTCAGAGTAAAGCTACTTTTAATAATTTATAACTAACTATTTGGAACTACTCAACTCATATTAAAACCATATTACTTCTGAAATAAAAATGTGTGTAGGCACTATGCCCAAAACTATTTATATGTATGTGCTAATCATACTAGTAT
>VMDR010017865.1:0-19699 GCA_007922815.1 Macrotus californicus | reverse complement strand
AATAAAAACGTACCTTTTTTCCATCTAAATTTGCAATTCCCCTTGAATTCTCACAGATCTCTACGGGGCAAATGGTCTCTATGAAAAAGCACGTGGTTTAGCTCTTCTGATTAAGGGAGTTTAATGCATCAAAATGGTGTTTTATGAGCCTGTCAAATCACACTTATGTTTTTCTTTTTCTCTTTGAGGATTGATGTTAAGATGAAAATAATATATGTCCCTTTTGTAAATATTAACTGTCATCTTTAGTGGTGATAGATATTCACTTATCCCAGGGTGGCATAGCCATAAATATATTCATGTTTCTTTCTGTGTTTCCACCCATATCCTCAGTAAAAATTTTAATCTCCTGTGTATTTTCAAAATTAGTCAGCAGAAAGCATTTGCTTTAAATGAAATTCTCATGTGTTATGATTAATCAAAAGGGGGATGTTTTTTCCAGCTTTTTCTAGCTTGATGCAAGAAATAGCTTAAAGTATTTTCAATGAGACTTATGTGGTTGCTGATAAGTATAGTGGGCTCCTTGTTTGGGGTGATTAATAATTGCTTCTGGAGTACCAGAAGGGGCGCTTTGCCAAATTTGCAAATCTTTTCACCCTTATGCAGTTGGAAGTTTGGAACAGAAAAAATGAGGCTTTGGGTGTTTACATTTGTTTGGTTTTGGCAAAATACATCTGAAAAGGCTTCCTGGAGTTCCTATAATTCTTAAATATTAACCTTGATGACTTCAATAACTCAAATTGTATTTCAACTTGCAGGGAGCTTTTGCTTTTAATGAAGACTAACCCCTTGGCAAAATATATATGGGCTTAAATCAAACCTGGGCTGTGTACAAGTTATGTTGAGATCTTCAGCAACTCAACACAGGTTCTACGTCATTAACCCAGTGTTGGTTTGGATCATGAAGAACTGCTCTAGAATTGAAAGGTTTGGATATTATCTCATTTTACCTCGGATAGAATGCAGGGCTTATCACTTATTTACAAGGGTCTTAGGTTTCTATGATTGTAAATGCGCTTTATAAGGTCTGATACTAACCCAGTTTTCCTTAGGCAGCTCATTTGGAAACAACAAAGGAGAGGACTTTCAACACAAAGATCAGGGAAAGATGAAAGTTAATACGGAATACATACTCTATGATAATTAATTTTAGATTATTTATTTCCTCAATGCCAGCAGTACACAAAATACTAATTGGTACTTGGGAACATAACTTAAGTAATTTACAGATATCTTTCCAACTTAAGATTGTGTTCATTTAAAATGTTTAATGCATACAATCCCCTTCATTCATTCAACAAATATTTATTGAGGACCTACAATGTCTTAGGCATGAAACCAGGTAGGTAAAACATAAAGACGGGTAAGTCTTGGCCTCTTACCTCAATGAGCTCACAGTGTAGGGAGGAAGTAACCAATTAATATTCTTTAACAGGATTTGTTCTACTTTAGGGTAGCTTCCTTCCATCTTTAGATGTTATATCCTCGTATTTTCTGTCTTTTTCTTGGAACCAAATGGGAATTGCAAAAGAAAATGAAAGACAGCCTTAGTATTCTACATTGTTTATTTCCAAGCTGACAATAAAGAATTAAGGCTAAGCAATACATTTCTCATTTCTATAGAAGCTCAGTTTTGGGGTGAGTCACAGACTAAGAGAAAAATTGTTCTACCTACTCGAACCCTTCGACATAACAAAGTGCTCCCTGCGTCTCAGCATTCCACTTCTGTCACCAGTAACTTCCATTTTCTGGGGGAGGAAATGACCAAAAAGTAAAAACAGTTGAAACTTTAATAAATTCAGTTCTTACAAAGGGTTTGACAATGAGTACAAACACCTTGAGATAAACACTGTACTGTAAGAGTGGGTATTCTGCTGCCTTATTTAATCATGTTTTGCTTTGATTTATTTCTCATTTAAATAGTTAATTACATCACAATTGCAGTTAACTCAGCGTCAAGTGTTTAACTCATCCAAGAAAGACTGATGAACTTTCTTACTCTATGAATTTTTGTTTTTGCCACACAATACTACTGTCACCTCTTTAAAAGGTTAACACCCTGGGAAAGGAATTATGGGTGAAAATGATGTTGGCAGTGCCTAGAATGGATCCCAGGCATGTAGACCAAAAGGTGTGGGTAAAAGGGGAAAGAGAAAAGACCAGGCCATGAGGCAAGAATGATGGAAATGAAATAGAAATAAACAGAAGGCGTAATGATGGGAGAAAAGGACAGCAAAAAAGAAAAAAAGAGAGCTATAAAATTAGAGCCGTCAAAGTGCCCATGGTTAAATATTAAAACAGGCAACGGATTTTGAAAAAAAAATTAACATGGGAGTCTATTGACTGTTACAGACTTAAAGAAGCCTTGTAGGGCTGAAATTAACACCAGCAAAGTTCAAGAGAAATGTTTTTACTTCTCTTTTCATGTAAAAATGTTTGAGGAAACTATTTCTTTAACTAGATAAAGAAAATGAGCAGTCACAGTGCTTCTAGAACAAGAGACAAATGGGAGCGCGAGAAAACCACTGGGGTGGGGGGACCGTCTCGACAGCCTTTGAAAGTTGAGCTGTTTTAGGGGACAAGGGTCCAAATGAAGTTCACTTTCAACTTTATTATCTAAAAAGGGGGAGGGTAAGTTTTCTTCATTTTGAAGAGGCTCTTAAAATACTCTGTGATTCAAAATGGAATCAGTTTCAATTAATATTGGGCCACTATAAAATAGTGATTATTTTGCAAGTATGTGGGGTCTCAATTATTAGGTTGAAAGAGTACAAAGTACATTTTCAAATCATCAACTATAAAAATTTATATGACACGTTTTACCTTGTCACAATGCACATTTCAATTTAATTCATTGTTTTTCTATTCCTTAATTACTTCGATTCCTTCCTATAATCTTTAGAATTTAAAAAAAAAAAAAAACTCCTGCAAACACAGACACAAATGTACCCAGAGTTCTCTGTCAAATGGGTTTTCAAGTGCAAACATAAAGAGAATATAACAGACATTTGTTAGAAAACTCCCATCAGTTCTTCCGTTTCATTTCATTAGCTTTACCATGAGCCCTTCTGGGTTCTGGCCCTGCAGACTGGCTCTTATTCTGAAAGCCAATCTCCTACAATACTTCACTCTCATTTTATGTATTTTTAATCAAGATTAAACGGATTAAGTACATTGGATTTTATTAGTTTGGAGTGGAGATTTTAATTTACTTCTCTCAGAAAATAAATGCAACTGGGTGTGGTTTTCGACATGACTCAGAAGCGGTTGTGGTGTCCTCGAGTGTGACTCTGTAACAGAGGAAAATAGACGTCCACCGGCCAGCTTTATCAGAGCATTATCTTCCAAGGATCTGCCTGGGCCAGCTTTATCAGAGCATTATCTTCCAAGGATCTGCCTGGGCCAGCTTTATCAGAGCATTATCTTCCAAGGATCTGCCTGGGCCAGCCACTTGCCTTGCCCTCTTTGAGAGTCCCTGCTCTAAAGGAATGGCATGTGAATGAAATGCAGTCGGTCTCCTGTCCATCTCAAGGGAGGTCATTAGAACAGGTTCTGCTACAGGTGTGGTTGTTGAGAATTTTGTTATCACATCACGTCTATTAGGCTTAAATCCATAACGGTATTTTCAATGGATTTAATCATTAGGACCAAATGTTTATTTAAGGGGATAGGTTTCTGGCTAGAGTGTAATTTCTAAGCCAATTCACTCATTATCTGTCACAAGAAAGTTAAAAGTTCATCATATTCAACTTGAACATTTTTACCTAATCTCTGGAGGGAGTCTTTTCACTTAGGCTCAACATGAAAGCACAGACAAGCATCAACTGATGTAACTTTTAAACTTAATTCTACTTAGAGAATGTTCTGGTGTGCAGATGACAAGAAACACGGGGCGTTTACCCTTTAGCTGCCATTCCCTGCCGGCTCATTCTGACAGAGAGAGCTGTCTGCTTCTTTTCAAAATCAATTTCCCTCAGTGTCTTTCCCACCCTCGTATTTATAATTACATCTGGTTCATTAAGGCGGAAATCAATAGAGGAAGTGCTGTTTTTCTCAGGGTGGGGGAAGGCAGCTCAGTGTGATGTATAAACACCAGTCTGTCTCAGTGCTCCCACCTAGCCGTGTGGGGAGGCTCTCGTTGTCAGAACCTCTTCTGCAGTATTCAGTTTCTCCCCTTGTAGCTTATCCTCCATCCCTCTAATCATAATTCCTAGAGTGAAAAAACAAAATTATCTGTGGAGTTATGATCTATCAAGGAAAGTATTACAAGTATATATAGTTTATAATAGGGATACAGGGCAAGCAGACATTTTAAAAGATGCCTATATGTTTTGCTAATTTCAAACATTACTTTTTGTTGAAATATGAATAAGCCCTCTTCTCATCCAATCACTGTTTAGCCACAATTTACTCAATAATTCACCCAAATATTAGGCATGTTATTTGATGATTGTTGGAATGATTGGATGAATGGTGTATGTCAAAGTGCCCCCTGCTGCTGCCTCCTCTCACCTGGGCTCAGAAGGAAGATTCAGCAGGTCTGAGGACTTTCTCCTTCAACCAAACCTGAGATAGATGATTGAGAGGGACAGAGAGACAGAGAAATTCCCCTTCCTTTCAATTATAGGCAATTAAAAACTAAGTGTCACAAAATGCATATCATTCACACTATTCTGAGACCTTACAGCTCTTAGGACAGATCTCAGCAATTTTCAACTCTTAAAAATAGACATCCTGCGAGAAGGAAGGCCTAAGGTAACATTTTTATTCCTACCTTCACTGTCCTGTGACCCAGGCTGAACATGATCCAAGAATTGCTAGTTCATCACATTTGTAACACAGCTGTGCATAAAATGTGGCCAAAGCTTCATACATCTCAGTTCTGGCCTCTCTCTTTGGAGGTCTCATCTCATTTTCTCATATCCTCACCTCTAGTTCCACCCCTACTCCCCTGAGCCATCTCTGCAACAGCAGGATTGCGTCTTTCACATGGAAAATTCCAGTGCTTTTGTCCTGTGGAAGAGTGTTATATACAACATGGTTTTGATGTTTTGTTAAGAGCTGTGTATATATACAGTAACATAGCTTTTCTGTATTGTATTGTATGTGAAGGTTGACTCTCAGACACATTACCCAAGGCAGACTTTTTTGTAGACAAGAGAGCAGGAGAATATCTGGACTATGTTCCAAAATGTATAGCAAATCCCTGGCTTTAAGTCAAGAACAGTGGGGGTGGGGGAGGTGGGTGTTGGAAGGAGGTTAAGGCTCCCTCAGCCTTTATAATATAGACCAGACTTGAGTCCATATGGCATTGCAGCAGCAATCATTGTGGTTTCAGTCTCTAGCCATCTGTGATTTTTAACAGGGAAGGAGTGTTTCTTTGGCTGAGTGAGGCCTTCCTCCTTTCTGAAACTTGGGGCTTGTATTGCCTAGCAAGTAGTTGAAAAGATGGAAATATTTAGGTTTTGCTCAGTTTTCATCAGAGTTGAAGCTATCAAAAATCTGTTCAGCTTGAAGAAATCCCTTTAACATTTATTGGTAAGGCTGGTTTAGTAGTGATGAACTCCTTAAGCTTTTGCTTGTCTGAAAAACTTTTTGTCTAGCTTTCAATTCTGAATGATAACTTTGCTGGGTAGAGTATTCTTGGTTGGATTTTTTTTCCTTTTATCACTTTGACTTGATTGTGCCAATCCCTTCCAGCCTACAAAGTTTCTGCTGAAAAATCTACTGACAGTGTTATGAGGGTTGCCTTGTATGTAACGAGTTATTTTTCTTCTGCTGCTCTTAGGATTCTCTCTTTGTCTTTAACTTTTAACATTTTACTTATAATGTGTATTGGTATGGGTCTCTTTAGGTTTGTCTTATTTGGAGCTCTGGGCTTTTTGGACATAGATGCCTGTTTCTTTCCCTATGCTAGGGAAGTTTTCAGGCATTACTTCTTCAAGTAAGTTTTCTGTCCCTTTCTCTCTTCTCCTGGGACTCCTGTAATGTGAATGTTAACCTACTTGATGTTGTCCGATAAGTTCCTTAAGCTATGTTACTTTTTTTCATTCATTCTTCTTGTTGCTGCTCTGACTGGCTGAATGCCTCTGCCTTGTCTTTGAGGTCACTGATTCTTTCTTCTGCTTCACCTGTTCTGCTACTGAACTCTAGTATATTTTTCAGTGCTTTGTACTTTTCAATGGTGTGCCTTCTGGTGGGAACTTTCTTATATTTTCCATCTCTTTGTTGACGTTATCACTGTATTTACCTAATCTTAATGGCAACTTCTTTGAACTCTTTATTGTAAATTACTTATCTCTGTTTCATTAAGGAGTTTTCTGAGATTTTCTCTTGTTCTTTTGTTTGGAACATATCCCTCTATCTTTTCATTGTGCTTGACTCTCTGTGTTGGCTTTTATGTATTAGATAAAACAGCCGCCTCTCCCAGTTTTGAAGCATTGGCCTTGGACAGATGAAACTTATATTTCACCTGCGCTCTAGCTCTTGGTTGTTTCTCAATCTTTTGTAATTGTCCAAGCAGCCCACCTTATTTTCAGTGGTTCCCAGGAGCTGAGGGTATGCCAAGACCAATCAATGTCCCAAATGGGAGGATCTCAGTCACCACCTAGATTCAGGATGATTGGAAGTCAGACACTCAGACAGCAGCTCTCAAAGAATGCAAATATCTACAGTCCTGTGGGATTACAAGCGTAAGCCCTGCAGGCCCCGAGTCCCAGGAGATCTGGAGGTGTCCGCTGGGCAGCAGTCACAAAACTCAGGACTCCAGGATGCATGTAAAAGTTCCTTTCTGAGAAATACAGGTGAGCAGTAGTGAGGTAGATGGAGAGTACAATGACGGCATTCCCCGGCCTACAATTCCTGAGAGCACCTCTGTAGCCTGTGGATGTGTGTCCAGCCTGAAGTTCGTCTCCAAGTGTTGTAGCTCCAGACTAGCAAGTGGGTCTCTCTCACAAAAAGGCTGAGGGTGAGTTTCAGTCTGCTCTCTGTGCTGTGAGTGCCCTGGGGGTGGTAGTCTGCTAAGAACTGTCTCTCTGGTTGTTAGAGTAATGTGGGACCGAGGAACACAAGCTTACCTGGCTTGAGTGCCAGGTAATAAGGGGTGCCCCCTGGGCGACAGCTGTTAAAAAACATGGTACCAGATGTCTATAGAAGCATTGGAGGGAACCGTGAAAGATGGCACTCACTGGCTGGAGCTAGAAGAGTAGTGCAAAGATGGTACCCAGAGACAAGAGGAAAAAAATAAATAAGGGAAATTATTAAAAAAAAAAAAAAAGGGAAGGAAAAAGGTGGCGCCCGCCAGCTTTAGCAAGACAAAGGGAGAAAGGAAGACGGTGCCCAGCAGCCTTCCACCGAGAGAGTATGCCGGTGGGCACCAGCTGCTCAAATCGATGCCCTAAACTTAGAAGAAGAGCCCCCTGCGCACGGGCCAGGCAGTGTGTGCGCGGCCCCTTTAAGAGCTGCGCGTCGGCGCAGCAGAGCTTCACTCGTGAGGCTCGTGGGCACCGAGCACATTGGTCTCAAAGCCGGGTATTTAGCGGGGCAGCTTCTCTCTCTGGGGCCTGTCCTAAAAGTTGGGGTGCCCGAGGCTGGTTGCAGACCCTTTGCTCTTCAGGGGTACCCCGGCCTTTGAGTTTTCTCGTGGTTTGGACCCTCGTGGCCAGCGAGGGGGCATCTCGGCCTCTTGTTCCCGCTTCCCCGGGGTCTCCGCTGGCGCCACGCGCGAGGGGCGCGCGCCGAGGTAAGTCCTCGAAAGTCGTGGATGACGGGCCCTGGACGCCGCGTCTCTGTTCCTTTCGCCCCAGCACCCCTGCGGCTGCTTCGGGGACGGGCTGAGGAAGGAGACCACAGACGGCATCTGTGACCGTGAAACTGTGATTCGGTGGCTGTCCGTGGCTGTGCTGTGTTGCGTTGTTACACCGAGCCACTTCTCTCGTTTCTGTGTTTTCCTGCTTGGGCTCGTGAGAGCGCACATGTGTGTGTGTGTGTGTGTGTGTGAACACACGTGCACGCAACTGAGTGGTGGAAATGCACGGTGGTGCCTTGGAATTTGGGGGTGGGGGGGAGAGGGAGAGAGAAATAGAAAGAGCTATGAACGCTCTGGCCCCGCAGGGACGAAAAGCGCCCGGATGCGCGTTTCTGTCTATCCTGCGTGTCCGCACTCCACGTGGGGGCCCGCGAGCACGTGTGCAGCCGCGAGGTCTTCAGCTGGTGGGGCAGCCGAGGAGCCCGCTCCCAGCTGAGTGAGGGCTTATAGTGGGAACACGTTTTCAGTAAAAGTTACTGACAGCTGGTGGTCCTTTCTGATGGAAAAAATCAGATTCGTGCCAGCACCTGGCATCGCTTCACTCTCCCGTGCCGTGATGAGTCTGTGCCACCTGCGCTCGCTGCTGACCCTCCCTCCCAACACCCCTCTCTCTCTTCCCCTCACTCCCTTCCCTCCCTCCTTTCCTGTCTCTGCTTTTTGTGTGTCTATCTGATCATAGGTTAAATTTCAAAGTGTGCTTCAAGGTAACCAACTACAAATTATTGAGGCAGTAATCATGTCAATGCCATTTAGAATATAGGTATCCTAATTCTAAGTTTTCTCTTCAAAAAAAGCCCACAGTACATGTAGTTGCCTGCTGATTTTGTACGCTTGCTTGTTAAAGGTTTCCAGGTGAGAAAGGAAAGGAGGAATTGGTGGGCTGTTTTTTTAATCTAATAAATTGACTTTAAAAGAATTTATTTCAACCTGCCAAGCTTCTAAAGAAAAATGGGGTAGCATTATATAGTAGGCACCACATTATGTTATTTCCCTGGTGTTACTTCTGATAATCACATTACTCCCCAGCAACCCTGGAAGTATTCATGTAGCTGTGAGGTGTAATTCCATAGCAGTTTAGATGCTCCATCATAATTTATAGTAACATGAATTAATACTCCTTGACTCTGAAGTGTTAATGAGAAAAATACATGTGGAAACTTCACATAGTACTGTATTCTTTCACTTTAAGGAAAAAGAAAACCTTGCATAAAGTACCACATTCCCTGGATATTCGTAATGAAAAGTTACCGAATTGTCATTTTATAGGTAAATAACCTGAGGTTACTAAAGGCTAAGGACACGTTAACAAATGATAAAATATTGGCGACTTGGTAAAAATCCCTCAATTGATCACATCAGTTAAATAGTTAAGATGAGCAAAGCGGATTAGATAAAATGTTTCCATATTTGATTACATAATTGATTACAATGACTTTTCATCCATTACAAAGTATTCTTTTGATACCTCCAGCCATGTTAGTAGCTACACAGCTCCTCTGTAGCATGCCTGCTCCACTGACTGGCAGCACACTTGTAACTCGATTTGGCCAATGGCATGTGAGCAGAAGTGACAGCCTTTTCTTTTCCCTCCACCATCAGCTCAGCAATCCCTGATTGGGGCTGTTCAATCTGCTTGGGTCACTGAATAAGTAAGAGAGGTGTCAGGGGTCTTCCAGATGGGCCAGCCCACAGTGGATGTATAAGGACAGCAGACAAAAACGTTTGTTTTAAACTACAGATGATTTGGATAGCCTTTCATTACTGCAACATAATTTAGGGTAAGATAAATGATGCATAGTATTTCAAAGAGGTGAAAACTCCCTCCACCTGGGAAAAAAAAAAAGATCTAGGTTGTAATCATGTTCTGCTTGTAACATGAAAAGCCATAGCTACTTACAAAATTTGGCTGCTGGGGAAACCTTAGCATTCCCAAGATTACAAAAGTTTCCTTGTGGCATGTACAACTTTTTATTTCAGCCAAAATATAAAAGGAATACAATTAATTGATATTTGTGATGTTATCTGTGGTAGGATATTAGATATAAGTAAGAATTCAAAATTAGATTTTTGTGTTAACAATGGAATTCACAAAGAGACTTCATTTATTTGCATGAACAAAGAGCTGAACACTAGAGCAATTTAATTTGCCTTTTAGACAAGAAGGATAGTGATTAAAAACTAGGCAAAATAAAATCATGATGGGTCTCAAAAGGGAAAAAAATGTTATTCTGGATGCATAACGTTGGGTGTGTATTTTAGGATAAATTTGTATCTTAAAATGTCATATCTCAAAGAAATTCCTCATGCTTTCTCTACCCAATAATGAAGCCTTACACTGATTTTTGAATTAGTTGGAAAAGTTATGAAAACATAGTTACTCCACTATATTCCAACAGAGATGTCTTTTCAGACAAGTTATCTAAACTTACCCAATATTATTGCCTTATTCAATTTGGCAACCTGGATGCAAACTTGCTGATTAGGTTTTAGGAAAATAAATAGTATCCTGACATCTGAGGCTATGTCAAAACCCCGATTCTTAGACAGTTCTGCAGAGTGAAGGGAAATATATCGCTTCGATCGAGACACCAGCATGGAAGATAAGTTCCCACCGCAGCGATCAACACCTGGGCTTGCCACTCTGCTCTCAGTTCCTTCTCTCTGTCTCTCTCTCTGTCTCTCCCCCCATCCCCCACTCTCTCTGTTTCCCTCTCTCTAGCACATGCTGTTTTTCAAGGAAATCAAATATAGATCATATTTCTAGTGAGAATATAAACTATAGAATTGTAGTCTTTTCTAGAAAGGAACTTTAAATACGAGTTATTTCCCGCCCTCTTTCCCCAAACCCAGTGCCACTGCACCACTGCAGCCTGGACACTGTCTGTCCATACATCTCTGAAGATGGAGAGCTGTGTCTCCCATTTCTGCACAGACGCAGCGATGAGAAAATGCTTCCTTTTACTTAGCTATAATCTATCTCTCGTTTTACACCTTGACCCTAGTTCTATCACTGAAGCCATATTGACCAAGTGAGTCCTCTTCCACACAAAAGAGCTGAAATTTTCAATGTCATCCAGCATGCCTTCACCTTTCTGATGGCAGGGCCTCCTGCTCCCAGACAAGCTTTCCCTTTTTTCAACAAATTCATCAGTATTCTTCTACTCCTTATTTGACAGGGATTCTAATCCACTTGTTTTGACACTCTTCCTAGAATACAGTAAAGTTTTTATTTTTTTCTAAAATAGCAGTCTAATAATCTAATAAGAGTCTACTGTTGCCCAATACTGAGCCCAATTATCTGAAAAATATAGAGAAAAGCAAGAGCATCAGCCCCGCATTTTAGGTATTTCGCCAATGGATTGTATGAGCATTACATTGTCGATCCATTGTGCTATTTATTAGGGAAATTCTTTAAATCCAGTTTATATGTGCAGTTCAAAAACTTTCTTTATTCTAGGGTAGAACTATGAGAATATTTAGGACTAAAGTTTCAAATCTTAATTGAATAACTTTAAACTTTACCTTGCTAACATGATGGAAGAAATCAAAAGAGATTGAATAGGCGGGTAGTAAGAACTCTTACCAACTAAAGGTCATGTGAAGATAAACCTAAGATATTTTATTTGATGGTATCCACCTATCCTCGTAGAATTATGGAAGGGGTGACATTGAGAGTTATTAGCACAAAAGGGTTGCTCCATCTTCTTCAGATCCTTTGTACCCAGTATAAGCAAAGCTCTGTGCACTTTTGTCTGTTTGCTCCCCACCCAGGAAACACATATTGTAAATGGGTGCTCACTCATCTTGTCAAGCCTCTGGTAAGGACAAGGAACTCCCAGCAATAGCCGCACAAACCACAAGCTCCTACTCCACAAAGAGAAAGATAAGATTTTATTTTAACAGTACTCCTTACCATCTTATTTCTTCCAGAAATATGTAGACACTGATTGTGCTATTGTAAACATGACAGTCCCCTCAATGTGAGCTGAATTAATTGATTTATGAGGAACAAAACAGCTATGTGGGCTGGACTAAATTGGCTTATTAAGGATTCGATTGCACTAATTGCTTGCATAATAGTGGGCAAAGGAACAAAGGGAGGAGGGAAGAGAGAGAGGGAAGTACCCATCAGAGGCTCCTCACTAGTCCGCCTGCAGTGGGGGCGAGTGAGCTGCACCCTGGCGTGTCACCTGTCTCATCCTGTGGGCACAGATATTTAAGCATAAACACTGAGAAGAAACGAGGCTCTTCTTTCATATAAGAAACTAGGTTCTTTGAGATGAAAAGAACCTTGGCTCTGAGCTGTGGACAGCAGGAAGATCATGGGGTGACTAGGAGGTATGTAAGGACAAGTTCAGACTTTCCCCAGGCCATGAGATTATGGAGAAGCCATGTTAAAGGCAGGCTGGTCATGGTTAAGAGCACAGGTTTTGGAGCCAAAGAGAACTGGGCTCTAGTTCCTATTCTGCCATTTTTCCTCTGTGTGTTCTTAAGCAATTCATTTAAATTTCTGGAGCCTTGGTTTCCTTAGGTGGTGATTGTAACAATGCCTAAACAGAGGACTTTTCTGAATGTGTATGAGAGACTATATGAAGGTGGTTTAGTGCCTGGCATATAATAAGCTTTCAGTAGATGAAATGTTTTCCTTAAAAAAAAATGCTTCCCTGATTTTTAGTAGAATGAGTCTGTACAATCCACCCCAGAATCTCTTCCAGATCCAAAATTCTGCCAGTTTCTATCTGTACTATTGATTAGAATTGTAAAATGTTAGAGTTAAAGGAGACCTTAGAGAGCATCTATTTCAACCTTTTTACATTACATATGAGAAAATCAAGGTCCATTCCAAAGTTTAAGTGACTTCTTTAAACTACCTCTAATTTTTAGCCGGAAAAGATGAATCTTAAATTTTAACTAATTAGAGTTACATTTAAAAAATATTTTGCATGTACCATGTACTGCAGCTTTCATCTACAGAGCTCTGCAAGCATCAAGGAGGAAAGCACCACTGCAGTGCAGAGAAGTATTCTTATCTGCATTGCTTATTTGATGGGTATTAAGCACCCACAAGTAAAACTCAAAACATAAAAATTACCCCTGCTTTGTGAAGTTTGCTTCTAAATCTTTCTGGTTAACTTTGCCTTCTTCCCCTACCTATCTTACCAATATTTTATATAAATGAGCTTTGGTGTTATTAGGGTTGATAGCCATTGCTGGTATTGATCATCTATTATGCACATTTAGCTGCTGGTACAGGACCACAGATGTAAGAGAAGACTGCCTGCCCCGCCCTGCCTCCCCCCACCACCCAGCCTTGCACTTAGCTGTAGGTTTGCATTGTTTACCCATGATTATTGGGCCTGATTATAGCTAGGTAAATTATCAGTTGAGTAACAGTTGCTCATGCTTCATCCTCTTCAGGGCTTCTGTGTCCATTTGGGAAATTGGGCTTCCTGGTCCTCACCATGTCCATTGTGCTAATACCATACTTAAAAATAACCTGGAGGGATATTACTCAGGAGACAGTGGCCAGCTGTTTTCTCTCTCTTGAGAGGAGGATTTTTAGAAAACCATCTGAGGGTGGCAAAAAGGATTTCAGGCAAAACTAGGCAAATATCATGACTGTGAAGGGCCTACAGAAGTTGTGGCAATTTCAGGCACACCCAGAAAGGTACAGGGAGCTCCGTTTGCACTTTTTGTTCAGCGGTTTATACGCAGCCTGTTGAGAGGCAGAGGGTGGACCTTGTTGGCTTGAGGTTTCCTTGAGCACAGTGATTATGTGACATGTTATAACATCCCAGGGGATCCTGTATATACTATATCTTGAAAAGAATTTCCTTACTTACCCCTGCTTGGGTGGAAGACAAATATGTCAATCATACCCTCCCTGGATATGCTCCTTCCTTTACTGAGGAGAAAGAACGTGAAAAGAAATGGTACATTTCCCCCAAAGAAAGGGGCCTCTGTAGACTAAGCAGAGGAGAAAAGAAGGTACTTATTATGTAAGATCTCTCAACCAGGAAAGATATAAAACGAAGGCCTTGGCCCTGATCTTGCTACTGTAGCACTCCAACTGAGACCCCAGGCTGGCAACCCTGCCTCATGAGCTCCTGCTGTCTGGGGCATTGCAGGAAAAATTACAACAAAGAATGAAGGCCGGGTTTGATTCAGGGATTATAGTGGGTTAGAAATAAGCCAGTGTTTATGTTGCCTCCAAAGAGCTTAATAGCTGTAGAACTTGAACTTTTGTGTTTGTTTCAAAAATGCCAGGGAACAACATTTTTTTTTCATTTTCCTTATGCAGTAACTGTTGGTTGCTTCAAATCCCTTCGTGAATGTATTATAGAAAAGTGGGACAGAATTTTTTCCTTGTTAGCCAAGGGCATGCCTGCTGAGGCTTTATGTTAGGAAATACGATTTTCTGTAAAGGACACACATACAGTAGAAACCTAAGCCATCAAGCACAAAGTCATGTGGTCTAGAAATGCATGCCTGCACCTACTCTTTGGCCAAGCTCTCTTCTACCTTCCATTAATGTGGGAAACACTGTGAGCCAAACAATATCAGTTTTATGGATCTAATACTTTAAATTAGGGTTCAACTCTAGAGCATTTTGCCTTCCTGTGGACCTGAAATGAGTTCATTTCACAAAAAGAACTTTATTAGGTATTTATATGAATTTCTGTTTTTGTATTCTTTTTTATAATTTGATGCTCAGAATGCAGTTTTTAAACAATATATCGTACTGAATATTCTATTTGTCTGCCCATGTCAACAAAGAAAAGGGAAAAAATCTTTTGGTTTATAAAGTATGTTGAAAATACCTGGAAAGCTTTCTAGCCCCTTAAAATTTAAAGATGCTCTTAGTCTGACAACCAGCTTTGTGGTCTTAGTACCAAAGTACTACATATTAGTACAGAAGCTTTTATAAAACCCTTCATGAGTAAAGCAATGTAAAATGTTTATCTTCCCATTCATTTAAACTCACTTCAAGAGGCATTGTTGCATTGTAGAAAGTGCATGAAGTTTGGAGTTGGATCAAGGTTCAGATCATGCCTTGGTGCTCATATAATCTTAAATCCCTCATCTATTAAGTGTATGTACCAAGATCTATCTCATAAGGTTGTAGTGATTATTAAATCAAGCAACTGGTCCAGAGTTCAAGCTCACTATTTGTACTTAATGGGCCATTAACCCATAGTAGTTACTGCTCATATTTTCAGAACTTTGCTCAAGGATATATTGTGAAACCCATGCACACTTCTATCTGCACAAATTCAGCCCTGCAATATGATAGAGAATGACCGATTAAAATATTCAAGAGTTCTTGACTTTGAAAAGGTTTTCAGTAATGGGTGTCTAGAAGTCATATTTAAAACCTGTTTTTTTCTATATTGGTCCCCCTAACTGATGAATACAGGCTATTGTACTGTAGGTCACAGGTCTTCTAGCTGAATATCTCAGGAAAGCAAAATTGCAATGGACAGTTCCTCTACTTTTCTAATCCATGATGTTTGAATTTGTCTGGTTCTTGGGCAAATTCGTATAGTATTAAACACAAATAATAGTTTATGAAATTTTCATCTCTCCAGGAGAGGAATAAACTCGTAATTGCCTTGTACTCTGTAAACCATAAGGTTAAAAAAAATCCTTTTTAGAAGGCTATTTTATCAATACAAACATAAATCAAAATCACAATTTTCCTCCCACTTAAAAGAATGATTGGAATTTAGCAAAAATATAAGGTCAGCAGAAGATTTTATCCTTTAAGGCAAGATGTTGCTGTCATTTAATTTTTTAAAAATATTTTAACCTTAACGTTAAGTGTACATTCCACATGACCCCTGGCATTTTTTAACTTTTGCCTTCAGGATAATAGGTGAATTGTTAAGTGAAAATAGGAGAATACAATATGACTTTAAAAATAACATCCCAAAGACTTGTCCCTGTAGAAGTAATGATCTTCCTGCTAGAATGTAAGCTCTATACAGGCAGGTATCTTTGTTTATATGCTAATATATCTCATGGACCTGTAGCAGCAGTTTCTGAAACATAATAATAGGTGTTCTGAAATTGCTCATGGATGGATGACTAATCACTTAGATTGGAATGCAACTACATATAGTGCATAAATGTCAATAGTCTAGTAAGGGAGGGCAGCAACCCTTACTTTATTTATCTCTCTGCTCTTGAAATTTTCCTGCTCTTGCACTTGAAGAGTAACCAAAAGGAGATCTGGAAGTGCCTTCTTGGTGTGATCTCGCTGTGCTCCAGCTCCTCCGTGGAACTCATCCTCTGCCCTTTCCCATCATTCACCTGGCGCCTACCCAGCATATTTAGTTTATTTTTTAAATTACAGATTCTCTTACCAAACGCACTCTGGGTCCATTAAAATACAACAAAAGGTTGAAAAGCAAATTTGAAGATCCAAAATTGAATTGATATGAATTGAACTTTAAAAGGTTTATTTTTTATGCTTCATCCTCTGTCTAAAATCCACAAATTAATTTCAACATTTACTGAAAACCAGACATACACCAAGCATTGTGTTAGACAGAAATGAGCTCATGTAATCTTAGGTGGAAAATTTTCTGAACATTTAACAACAGGCAGTTCTCAGGTCTCCTTGGTGTCCCATTGCAATGTTTGATGTTTCCTTCTATGTTTATATGTATATTCAGTAAATGTATGTGTGTGTGTAATATATGTGGTTATTTCCTCTGATTCTGTTGTCTAAGAACTAAGAATGGCGGATTTTCATATTTCTTTTGATAAGACTCATTAAAGTCTCCAAAATGGAATGCCTTGGATATTGAAATGTAGTGATGTAGTAGGGAAAAAAAACTCCCAACAACCAAGAAAAAGCCATTTCACCAGCAACTTTGGAGTCTTATTCTTTAGGGTCTTTTTTCCACCTTGGTGTTCATGACATTTGTATTCTTCTCACAACTTCATATAATTCCTAGTCCTTATCTTCTGAACTACCAAGCTGAGAAATGTTGGGAGTCCAGAATCATTAGGCAAACGACACAGCTGCTGTCATATCCCTTGCTCTATAATTTCCCCTGATTGATATGTTCGTGCTCAGAATGGATCATCCACCATTGAAAAAGGTTAATATAAAATCCTCACAATGGCAGTTTTCTCTGTGTTTGGTTTAATTCTACCTTCTCCTACTATCCCTTGTCTTGTTCTGTTCTTCAGGATTGGCTTACCCTCTCTAAAAAAGCACAGTTGGAAATGTTTGCCTATGGGCCATCAAACACAATATGGTTGTAGAAGAAACAAAGGACTTTTAGGCACAAGGATGACTGAGACAGACACAATGACAAATTTCTAATGAATTGGGACTGAGAACAGCACAATAGAATAAGACCATTTTCCTTCTAGATTGACTTATAGTCAAGAACTTAGAATACCCTCTCTCATCTTTCTCTTCTTTCAACCTGAAAATCTCCACTCTTCATGCATTCATTAATAACTTCAGCAAATTTTATGAAACATCTCTCTTGTGTCAGAAACTGTGGGATGTACTAGGGACAAAGAGAAAGATAAACAGGGTATGTTTTTTACCTTTGAGGAACTCAAATTAGGGGGAGAAATACAGAGGTGGATAAAGTAGGTTTACAGTTGTGAGTATACAAAACAATTTATTCTTGTTATTTATCAATTATTATTTTCCACATGAACAACTGCAAACCTCCTTTGGCCCACCCCTGTGTATATATAAACAGATATCACAATATAATTTTATAAAAGCAATGGCATTGTAGTCAACTACAGGGACATTGCACCTAGAGTAGTGAAATCTTCCCAAGGAAGTCAGGGAAATTACTAGAAAAGACGTGGGATTGAATTTGACTTTGAAAAGAAGGGAGAATGACAGTGCCAGTGGAAACTGCTGGTGCCAGGCTGCTGAGATAAAGACAGCTAGAATGTGACTTGTGTGGGGAGTAGAGAGGGAAGATGGAATAAAGCAGCATTGCATTGCTGAGGCATTTTGACCTAGGTGTAAAGTCAAAGGCTATGGAGCAGGGACCTACCTATTTCGCCTTTTCCAGAAATAGCTCTAATACTGGAAGAAGAAACGAGGGGAGGAATACGGGGCTGCTGGAAAGCAGAAGTCTTGGGCGTGATTCTTTTTCCTTTTCCAATGTTGCCATTCATTTAATGAAGCATTCTCAGATGTTATTTTGTCAGTCTCAGTCATCAGAGCGTTCTTGCAGAACAAAGCAGGATTGTCATATTTAATGCCCAAGCCTGTTGTGCAAGAATGAGTTGTCTCCTCTAAAATTCAAATCTCAAGGTAATATGTATGTCCATGAAGAACCACTCATGGATATTAGTCAATTCATCAAAGGTAACAACAACCTCTAGAAGGAGTATCACACAAATAGATCCTGTTTTTGCTACCTCATAGCTCCCGCAGGTAGTATCTGATACTCTCCAGGATAATCTGCAAATTATTTTCAGATACTTCCCAAAACTTTCTCAAGAATCTCAAGAGACCCATTGCAGGTTTAAATTGTTCTCCCCCTCCATCTGCTCTGTCCTCCTGTTCCTTCTCCCTTTTTTCCTGTGACTTCTCTGTCCTTTTCTCATAGATTCTGGAGTTTCTCCAGCTTTCTGGTTTGTATTCCTTTGGGAGCTCTTGATGTGCTGAGTATTAAGGCTTGGATATATACAGCATCCATTGGATAAAAAAAAAATGTTCTTCATTTTTTTCTTCATATTTGTAGGCCACAGAATAAGTGACTAACGATTACTCTATAAAAACAAAATGCTCTATATTTGCTATGTTTTTTTATTTCAAAAAAGTTTTTAAAAACTATTAATTTGTTGATTCAATGAAAGTTGTTTTCTTTTAAAAAAAACAAAAACAATCCTCAATACATGTAGCTCAGGATTAAGTATCACATTTATAGCACATTGTTGAGTCTCTGTATAAAAGTACGCCCCCCATGTATGGCCCCATCGCTTCACTTCCCCAGCCTCTGCAATACCTGTGGGAGGTTGTTTGCATTGACACATCCATGCCTAAAGGCATGCATTATCAAATTTGCTGACATCTGTTAGAAGATTCCTTGAAATTTCCCTGGGGTTGATCGCATGGTCTGAAGAAGGGTCTTTCTACCTACAAAGTGAGCCCAGATGTCTGCTTCATTATTCTAGGCTCCTGTAAAGGGCACACGATGTGCAACCTCTCTCTCTGCCCACTGGACAAAGGGCGGAGGTGCTTGATCCCCTTCACCAGGCTCCTGAGCGCAACCCTGGAACAAACAAACTGTTCGATGCTGCCGCCATTTTATTGGTGGGCATTTCGTGTGTTGACCTCTCAGTGTCACACCATGCTGTTTATTTTCCTACTCACTTATGTGTGTGTTTCTTTAATTGTTCTAATTTAAACATCACAATTCTGTTTGCTGGAGAACCAATGTTCTTGTAGAAAGCCGTATAATTTAATCACATTAATTCACAAATTCCCTTTTTAAATTACTATTTTTATTATCAACAAAATGATACATGAACATAAAAATGAGAGTCAAACAGTTCTACCAGGCTTACCATGAGAAAGCAGTTGTTCCCTGCCCCCAACCCTTCCAAGGAGGCTTTATATCAGCTCAGTCTCTTAAGTGGGAGAAACTCATTTCTCTGCTATTTAATTCATAATAAGTGTTCTTAGGCTTAGTGTTTTCATGGTATAATCTTTTTCTACTCTTTCAATTTCAATCTACCTGTATCTTCATAGTTAAAGTTCATATCTTATAAAAAGTAAATAGCTGTGTCCTGTTTTTACATTCAGTCTATTGATTGATTTTAAATTGAAATTAAGAAGGTAGAAACATTCAGCTGCTGTGGCTCTATTAATACCAGATAAAGTAAACTTCAAGAGTT
>VMDR010017864.1:0-19697 GCA_007922815.1 Macrotus californicus | reverse complement strand
CATTGTTGTAAACAAACAAGTTAAGGGCAAGATTCTTGCCAAGAGAATTAATGTACGAACTGAGCATATTAAGCACTCAAAGAGTCGAGATAGCTTCCTGAAACGTGTGAAGGAAAATGATCAGAAAAAGAAGGAAGCCAAAGAGAAAGGTACCTGGGTTCAACTGAAGCGTCAGCCTGCTCCACCCAGAGAAGCACACTTTGTGAGAACTAATGGAAAAGAGCCTGAGCTGTTGGAACCCATTCCCTATGAGTTCATGGCATGGTAAGTCTGAAAAAATAAAAGACTTCTATACTGATAAAAAAAAAAGGAGAGACATTTTCTAAACAGAAATAATAAGTCATAGAAATCAAAATAACAAGGTTATTTATGGGATTAAAAAACTAAAGAAAATTCCAGTGAATCAAGTCTAAATATAAGCATATGAATATCTGATTAAGCTCAGTTAATTTACAAGAATTTATCAGACAACATGTGTGCAAAACATTGTTGTGCTCTTTCAGCACTTTCCTGCGTGTTGAGAACTGTCTACAGTGAACTTGTAATACTTTAGTGATCAAAAATGGAAATGAGCCCTGGCTGGTGTGGCTCAGTGGATTGAGCACCGGACTGCGAACCAAAGTGTCACCAGTTCAATTCCCAATCTGGACACATGCCTGGGGTGTGGGCCAGGTTCCCCGGTGTGGGGCATATGAGAGGCAACCACACATTGATGTTTCTCTCCCTCTCTTTCTCCTTCCCTTCTCCTCTGTCTAAAGATAAATAAAATATTTTTTAAAAATGGAAATGACACTCTGGCTGGGTTAGCTCAGTTGGTTAGAGCGTTGTCTTGATATGCCAAGGTTGCAGGTTCAACCCCCGGTCAGGGTACAAACAAGAGTCAATCAATGAGTACACGAATGAGTAGAACAACAAATTGATGTATGTCTCTGTCTCTCTCTTTAAAATCAATCAGTGGAAAGAAAGAAAGAGAGAAAGGAAAAAGAAAGAAAGAAAGAAAGGAAGAAAAGGAGGAAGGAAGGAAGGAAGGAAGGAAGGAAGGAAGAGAGAGAGAGAGAGAGAGAGAAAGAAAGAAAGAAAGAAAGAAAGAAAGAAAGAAAGAAAGAAAGAAAGAAAGAAAGAAAGAAAGAAAGAAAGAAAGAAAGAAAGAAAGAAAGAGGAAGGGAGGGAGGGAGGAAGAAGGGAAAGGGTTTACTGCACGGTGACGATAGTTAATAACATGGTATTGAACAAGTGGAAGTTGCTAAGAGCTGATCATAAGTGTTCTCATCACACACACAAAGCCACCTATGTTAATTGTGTGAGATGATGAACCTGCTACTTACCTTAATCTTGGCGATCATTCTACAGTGTATTGAATATCAAATCATCACCAGCACATTAAATATGTGCAATTATTTTCCAATGAAGTTTAAAAAGAAGGAAAAATAGAATGGAAAGGCTTCCAGTAAGTCGTATGCTGAGTATTTGCTTCTTAGTGCACACCTTTTGAGCCATGTAGGTGTTTTATATACTTAAAAGACAAAATGGATTTTTGAAAAAAATTAAAATTGAATTCAAACAGAAGAAAATAAACTTAAATATATAAAAATAAAAATAACCACACTTAAAAAATAATTATTTCAAGTAACTTTTGACTTTAAGAAACTTTTAATTCTGACTAATTGAAGTGACTTTTATCTCTGACATCTGTGATGGGATATATTCCAATGCCAAAAAGAATGGCAAAAACCTTGAAATTTTACTTCCTAGGTTTGTTGATAGCAGTAATATTGATATTTGTGTGGCTGATTTTATGTTTCCACTTGACTGGGTGTGTCTTTGAGGTGCTTCAGGTGACACTAACATGTGAATTGGTAGGCTGGGTAAAGCAGACCTCCCTTGATAATTTGGGTGGGCCTTACCTGACCCATCAAGAGCCCAACAGAATAAAAAGCCTCACTCTTCCTCAGGTGGTAGAGTTCCCTCTCCTTGCCTGACTGCCCACAAGCTGGGACATCGGTTTTCTTCTCTGTCTATGAACTGAAACTGCAACATTGACTTCCCTGGGGCTCCAGCTTGCCAAGTCACCCTGAAGGTCTTGGGACTTGTCAGCTTCCATAATGTATGCACACTTCCTTATAGCATCTCTCTCCCTCTCTCTCTCTAACTCTCACTTTCTCCTTCTCTCTCTGTCTCTCTCTCTCACTATTGATCTATATACGAGGGGGGACCAAAAAATAAAAACCCTGGAATTATCTTCTGGAGGGCGGGCCCTTGAAATACAGGCTTCCCCGGCTAGACGAGTGTTCTCGGAACCCATCTGTGTCAGTGTACCAGCTGGCGTTGTTGTGAGAGGCTGCTTCGGCTTCAGTGACTGTGTTTTGAAGACTCTTTCAGCACTTTTACCCACATCATGATCAGTGATTTATGACTGCACGTGCCCACACAGTACTGAGTGTTCAGCAGTTTTTGACCAAAAACGGCATGACCCCCGTACCCCTCCCTCCCTGTTCACCTGATCTCACCCTGAGCATCTTTATTTTTTTTCCCTGTGGATGGAAAAGTCCTCGTAGAGAAACGTTCTGTCGATGTGGAAGAGACGGAACACAAGCAGCAGAAGCACTGAAAGACATCAAAATGACAAGTTTATAAACTGTCTTGAGGAGCAGAAAAATGTCTCACTAGGCGCACTGCATCAAGTGGAGAGCACTGTGGAGGTGACGGAAGAATAAATACACGACTTTTAAAAAGTAAATTCCAGTTTTTTGGGGGCCCCCCTCATACATGGTCACACACACACATACCCTATTGGTTCTGTTTTTCTAGAGCACCCTGACCAATACAGAATTACAATTCTAGAACAATTCTATTTTTTTTTTCTGGATAAAGCAAATAAGTAAATATGCTAATCTTCTTAAAAAACAAGAGTTTCTCTGGAAGAGAAAAACAGATGAAAACATAAAATAAAAGAAGGCAAGGGAAAGCTATATTCCATGGCATTTGTGTAGAAAATTTTAAGAACTGGTGATTATTTTGAAAATATAGCTCCCAGTTGTATCCAATGGAATGGCCAGTGGCAGTGAGCACACAGCACCCAGGTTTTGGTCTCTAAATGCTGCTCTCCACTCAAAGAAACCAGGGCTCCTGGGAAAATGGCTGATTTCCAACGTGGGCCAGAGAAATGGGGAACGGGCCTGCGAGAGCCTACGCCAGAAAGCACAGCAGCATGCAGAGACTCGTGGGGTCACATTGGGTAAATTTAGGAAAATCTGAACACTGGGAAAATAATGCTTATTGTTTACAGCAAATTAAATTGTAAAAATTGTGACTTTACAATAATACATAAAACGGGGAAGGGAGGGTAAAGGAGTAAAAGAGGGAGAGAGAGAGAAATGGAGATGTAGAGAGAGAAAGCTCTTCTTTTACAGAATGCCAGCTAATACCGAATAGATTATAAAATTTCAATAATCAGCAGTTTGCAGTCCCCAGGATAAGAAGTCATTCCCAAAGGGATCGTCATGGATTCTTAAACTGTTGGACAAAATATTGCTTGTGACCGACTCTTCACCCAGTCTCAAAGTTTCCATCAACTCCCTGTTACTAACCAATTTCAAAAAGACAACTATTGTATTTTGCCGTGTATCATGTGCTCCCATGTATAAAGCATACCCACGTTTTGGGCCTAAACTTTCAGTAAAAAAATCTTCAATTTTAATTTTTTAATTCAATTATTTATTTACTTATATTTAGAAACAAGACTGGTTATCGTGTTCCAGGGTATTATTTTGCATACTAATATCATTATTGCTTTCTAGAGTTATACTTTTAATGCATAAGCATAAATAAAACAATTAAAAACATGTATATAGATACAGAATTAGTACTACCCATGTATAATGGGCATCCTTATTTTTCTCTCAAAAATATGAGCAAAAAACTGTGCATTATACAACAGCAAAATATGTATATAAAGTGGAGGGAAATTGTGGCCACACCTTAGCCAAAATCAAATTTACATTGCAAATAATAATACAATCTAACATCTTATGCCCCTTAATGTGATGAAATAGCACGCCTTCAGTACTATCAGTGTAATATTCTGACCAAAATCATTTAACCTGAATCTCATCATACATCTAGACTCTACTCAGACTCACAGGAAACCACAGGAGCTACTAGGATCAGAAGTGAATAAGCTCCACGAGGAGATCAGTCTAGAAAGTAGGATTTACACAAGTAGACTGAACTCTTCACAAATTAGTGTCCTGAGGACATAAAGGAAGTGGACTGTTGGACCATAAAGAAACTTTAGAGTGATAACGACCACACATAGGGCCTGACCCTTAATCAGACCCTAAACTGAACAAAAGAATACAGACTACATGTGAGAAGATACAATGAAATATTCATTTCATTAGGTATGATAGTGATATTATAGTTACATAGAATTATATTCTAATTCTAAGGAGAGTCATGCCCAAGCATTTACTTAGAGGTAAAATGTTACGATGACTAAAATTTGGTTTTATTTATTGAGAGAGAGAAACAGCAATTTGTTGTTCCACTTACTGACGCACTCATTGGTTTCTTCTTGTATGTGCCCTGACTGGGGATCAAACCTGCAACCTTGGCATATCAGGAAGACGCTCTCACCAACTGAGCTACCTGGCCAGGGCCTACAATTTGCTTTTAAATAGTTCAGCAGAAAAAGGGAGAGGGAAAAAGAGTGACGGAAAGACAGGGCGAACACGAGAGTGACAGAAGAATAAGCCCGTGGGGCAGAATTGGTGATCTTGGCCGAGTATATATTCTATTTTTAATTTTTAACCTTTTTTCTGCAGGTTTGAAAATTTTCAAAAGAAGAAGCTGGGGGAAAGTACCAATGATAATACCTTTGAAAAACCGAGTTAAGCTGCTGCAGGAAAGAGAAATGACTGACTGGTGTCCTTAAATAAGAATAGCAGCTACCCCCACAGGAACCACCCTGTCACTGTGCAGGTTCGCCCAGGAGAACTTTTCCAGGGTGGCCATGGATCCAGGGAGGCAGAGCGTGCTGGAGGGGAGAATCTTCTTTCAGAACAAAGGGAAGTAGATCGGGCTCACCAAGCAGGGGTCCTGCTGAAAGATGCAGCAGGGCCATATGTCAATTGCACGACCAGGAGAGAAAGCGGCAGAGAGAGCGGAGGAGTAGGACTCCGTGGCTGCAGGAAGAAACGTGGGCTCTGAGATGGTAGCTTAAAATAATCTCACGTGTGAGAGTGGGCGTTTCTCAACTTCCGGGAGGCTGTTTTGGCTATTGTTGTTGATGGGAGTTTCTGACGCTTCGCAGTGCATTCTGATCGTTTTGCCTGCCTCTCCCTTGTCCCCCCCCCCCCCGCCCCCGCCCCACATACTTGATGAACCCCAAAGCCTCTGCTCCCCTCTCCCTCCTCCAGAGCACTCAAAACAAACACTTGGCAGTTACTTTGTCCAGAGCTCACTCAGGGTTTTCAGGCCCAGTCTCTCCCCCAAGGAGCCTTTTCTGTTACTGGGCATTGGGAGAACCGTGTGTGACCCTAGTAAATTCCCAGCTAAGCCCAAAGCTTTATGGTTTCACAGCATCAACTGGAATCACATACAACAGGCCCCCATCTACGGAGGACTCATTTCAAAGCTCCCAGCGGATGCCGGAAAACACAAGTCACACTAAACCCTATACACGTGTATACACACTTGTAATACACACTTGTAATACAACCTAAAACACTTTACGCTGCTTCTCATACTGGGGACGTGGCTTTGCTGGACGAATGTTTGTTGGGTAGTATCACAAGTTTGCTAAATCTACTTTCCTTTCACATGGGCTGCTGAGGTGTTCTGAGCCGAATTTAAGCCCACCTCTCCAGTGCGATCTGAACCATAAAGCCCTGCATTTGGGGTGCAGCTTTCACATGACTCATTATTACCTTATATTGGTTGTAGCTCTGCAGGTTGCCTAAATCCTTCTTAGAAGGAGGAGACATGTAAGGGCTGAGGAGAACACCGGCCGAACCGAAGACACAGCCGAGGCTGCTCGGGCTCCAGGCGGTTCTCGTTTTGTAGGGACCCCAGAATGCTCTTTGCTGAGTATCAGAGATAATGAGCCAAAGACCTCCAGGCCTGAACTTACATCAACATAACAGAAAATTCCTGGAGAGCGGCTCTCAGTTTGCAGAGCCAACAAGTGAAGGTGCCACTCTGGCTCCTTATGCACAAAGTGCGTGCAGGAACAAGGCAGTGCTGCAGAGCATCCCCCACCACAGATGCACCCAGAGGCCTTGTTCTGATGCCCAGACTGCGCCTGGGAACCTGAGAGAAACAGGAGCGCGTTGTGCTGTACACCTGACATACACTAGCCCCATACTCTCCATGACAACCTGTGAAGACGTTACTATTCTATTTATACACAAGGAAAATGAGGCTCATCGAAGATACATTGCCTGAGGTCACATAGCTGAAAGAAAGATAAAGTAAGAGGTAAAATCCTGGAGTGGCTGACTCAAAGTCCTGGCTCATCAAAGCGCTCCTGCAGGGCCCTGGCCTCCATTTCCCCACATGGCACATGCATGAATATCACTTTCCTTTTGATCACTAATGAGGTTGCTACATGATCTATAAAGCACTTTAATTCTTTGGAGGAAAAGAATCTTTAAAACATAACTGGAGAGGACTTTCAGTCAAGATGGTAGTATAGGTAAACACAGCCTGCCTGCTCAACAACCACATCAAAATTACAACTAAACTAGAGAACAACCATCATTCAGAGCTATCGGAAATTGAGTTGAATGGAAGCTCTACAACTATGGTATTAAAGAAGAGACCATTTATGGAATTAAAGAAGAAACCACATCAAGGCTGGTAAGAGGGGTAGAGATGCAAAATGGGCTTGTCCCACACCCATGTGTGGCGGATAAAAATCAGGAGGGATATCTCAGGTGCCTGGGGTCCCAACCTTACACCAGAGTCCCCAGCCCAGGGTTCCAGTGCCAGGAAGAGAAGTCACCATAACTTCTGGCTGTAAAAACCAGTGGGAATTGAGGTTCTGGAAGTCAGAAACTTCTGGAGTCTCAGGCAGTTCCTATTAAAGGGCCTGAGCACAGACTTACACGGACTCACTCCCTCTGAGCTCCAGCATGGAGGCAGCAGATTGAAAGGCATCAGAGGCATAGGGGAGGAGCTGAATTTACCGACATCAGGGTGAGAGGTGGGGAGCATCTTTATCCTGGACAGAAGAACTGGCAGAGGCCATTGTTTCTTTTTTGAGCCCTCCCCCCACAGAGCTGGCAGGTGGGTGCCGTATCTGAGACTCAATCAACCTGGCTCACACTGTTTGCTCCACCCTAGTGATTCCTTGAGGCCCTGCCCCACCTAACTTTCGGGCCTTAGCTGTTTCCAGTGGCTTTTCCACATGGATGGCTTGTCTTGGTCTATGCTTTAGATTTTCCTAAATTCTCTCAAACAAGCAGCACCTGGATTCAGCAAGCCCTGCACCTCTTACTAAGTTGTCCCAGGCCTGACACTAGCAGCAGCCAGCCTTGGTTCACAGCTTGGCCTTGCCTGGGCACCTCCAAGCCCAGCACAAGTAGCATCCATCTGTAGAGTGCTTTGTAGTTTATGCTGTGGACCTTGGATGGAACACAGGCAGTGACTGACCTTGGATATGCCAGCAGCAATCAAGGCTCAACTATAAGAGGAAGGTGTACACAGCCCACACAGTGGGTGTACTTTGAGTACCAGTTTGAGTGATAGGGGAGGCTTTGCCACTGGACCCTACAGAATACCTACTATATTAGGCCACTCTACCAAGATAGGGAGACATTGAAGCTCTATCTAATACATTGAAACAAACACAGGGAGACTGCCAAAATGAAGAGACAAAGAAACATGGCCCAAGTGAAAGAACAGAACAAGACTCCAGAAAAAGAACTAAACAGAATGGAGACAAGAAATCTACTAGATGCAGAATTCCAAACACCATTTACAATGATGCTCAAGGAAATTAGTGAGGACCTCAACAACATTAAAAAAAAATCCAGTAAGACATGAAGGATACACTAATTGAAATAAAGAACAATTTACAGGAAATCAATAGTAGAGTGGATGAAGCTAGGAATCAAACCAGCAATTTGGAATATAAGGAAGCAAAAACCAACCAATCAGAACAAGAAGAAGAAAAAATAACCCCCTAAAATGAGGACAGTGTAAGGAGCCTCTGGGACAACTTTAAGTGTACCAACATTTGCATTATGGGGGTTCCAGAAGAAGACAGAGCACAAGAAATTGGTAACCTATTTGAAAAAATAATGACAGAAAACTTCCCTAACTTCATGAAGGAAATAGACACACAAGTCCAGGAACTACATAGAATCCCAAACAAAATGAACCCAAAGAGGCCCACACCAAAACATATCACAATTAAAATGCCAAAGTTTAAAGACAAAGAGGGAATCTTAAAAGCAGCAAGAGAAAAGCAATTGATTACTTACAAGGTAGTGCCTATAAGACTGTTGGTGATTTTTCAAAAGAAACTTTGCAGGCTAGAAGGGAATAGCAAGAAATATTCAAAGTGATGAAAAGCAGTGATCTACAACCAAGATTACTCTACCCAGCAAAGCTATCATTTAGAATTGAAGGACAGATAAAGAGCTTCCCAGACAAGAAAAAACTAAAGGAGCTCATCACCATAAAACCAGCATTACATGAAATGCTAAAGGGTCTTCTTTAAGAAGATGATGATAAAAAATGTGAATAATAAAATGGCAATAAATACATATCTATCAAAAATTGATTCTAGAAAATAAAATAAACAAGCAGAACAGAAACAGAATCATAGATACAGAGAAGTTTCAATGATTGCCAGATGGGATGGGGGTCGGAGGCACTGGTGAAAAAGAAGTATGAATTGGTAGTTACAGAACAGTCCTGGGATGTAAAGTACAGCATAAGAAATAGAGTAGCCAAAGAACATATATGCATGACCCATGGACATGAAGAACAGTGTGGGGATTGCCTGAGGAAGAGGGGTGGCTTAGTAGAGGGAGGCAAAGGGGAGAATACTGGGATAACTGTGATAGCAAAACAATAAAATATAATTTTTTAAAAAATTTAAAAAACATAACTGGACAACTGCCTACCTGGTTTGCTTTGGGTCCTAGTGAGAACTGCAGAACAAATGTCAAAGAGCAGGTCTTTCTCTCTGGCATCCATGGATTCACAAAAGATTGTGGAAGCTCTGCAGACTTTTTTTTTAAATTCTCACCCAAGGACATGCTTATTGATTTTAGAGAGAGTAGAAGGGTGGGAGAAAGAGAGGAGAGAAACACTGATGTATAAACTTTGATCAACTGGTTGCTTCTCATATATACCCTGACCAAGGACAGAACTGAACCCCGCAGCCTAGGCATGGCATGTGCTCTGATGGGGAATCGAACCCACAACCTTTTCATTTACAAGATAATGCCCTAACCACCTGAGCCACACTGGCAAGAGCTCTGTAGAAAAAATTTTAACACAGCATTTAAGTGCTGCTATGGTGCCTGCCATTTCCTTGGCCACAGCATCAGTGGCCTGTGCTTTCAGCCCCATACGCAGGGACTTTGGGGGGCTCAGAGCAATCAGAGGGATCCTCAGGAGGAGACTGAGGGGCTGAAGAGCAGCCCAGGCTCAGACAGGTTGGCAGACAATAAAGGGAAGAGGAACTGGGGCCTTAGAGGTGCGCCTCTGACCGGAGGCCTGCTGGGAAAGGAGCGACGTGGCAGGTCAGGCAGGGACATTGGGGGTGCTCTGAGAGATCAGAGGGATCGGCAGAAGGAGACTGAGGGTTAGGGTTAGTCAGGATTACTCTTCTGCCAGTGGGCAGTCAGAAGGAGCTGAAAGGGTGGAGCAGGGGTCAGAGGCATCCTGTAGGTCCTGGGCTGGGGACTGGCTGGCAGAAGGCCACCCCACCCCACAGGGATTGGCTGCTCTGGTTCCGGCGAGTGCCTTTCACACAGCCTGCAGCGAGGTCCGTGGCTTGGTGGTTTCTGTGGCTCATTTTCAGGGGCCGGTGAGGGACCTACCCCTCAGGAGATGGGAGCCCCGAGCCCGAGCAAGTCTTTAGGGTGGAAGTGGCCTTCCTGCCATCTGATTAAGAGGCCTAGACCTGCCACACTGTAGTCGGGATCCCCAAATTTCCCCTAGGCCTGTCCATGCCCTCCCTTGTCAAACCGACTTCCAACAAGAACCGCATAACCAATGAGGATGTGGACAAGACTGCATTGCATTCCAGGGAACCTGTTAAGTCAGTAAATTCTGACCACACACTTCATAGACACAAAATAAGTTCCAGAGAGTTGAAACATTTAAACAAAACAAAAAAAATAATAAGCATACTGGAAAAAACTTGGAGAATTTTATACCTCAAAGAAGTGGCGTAATGAGTAATAGGTACAAGGTCATAGGTTTAAGTAACTCAGGTCTGAAAAAGACCTCAGAAATAGGAAGACAAGATAAAGCCAAACAAAACGAAACAAACAAACAAAAAAATCCTGAGAAAAACCTACAAGTGTTTCGCATAAAAGTGAAATATAAGCCCTGGCTGGTGTAGCTCAGTGGATTGAGTGTGGGCTGTGAACCAAGGGTTGCCACTTTGACTCCCAGTCAGGGCACAGGCCTGGGTTGCAGGCCAGGTCCCCAGTGCAGGCCACATGAGAGGTATCCCCACACTGATGTGTCTTTCCCTCTCTTTCTCCCTTCCTTCCCTTCTCTCTAAAATAAATAAATAAAAAGTAAGATATAAAATTTCAGAACAGGGAACAGGGACCCACACAGCAGGGTCAATTCAGCTGCTACTGGCTTTCACGGGTAAAGTAGGAGGAGGTTTCTGGTCCTCTCCTCGTTTCGAGCACAGAAACATAATTTGATTTCCATGGACTGGGAATAAGCCAACTAACTATGATTGTCACTGAAACTGCATAAAGGGAAACCTCACTACAGTGGAGTCGGGGGGTCAGTGGAGGCGCTCTCACATAGCACCACCTGGCGTCAATTACAGGAGAAATTATCAATCACAGCTCCCAACAGGACGATGTCGTGTGTGTCTCCCAGGAGAACTGACTCCCCAGCAGCTCAGCCAGACAGACTTCCTTTTGAAATGACCCCTCTCAACTCCCTCCTTTTTTCCTTATAGAATAACATTCCTTTCCTTTACTTGTGGAGCCTGCCCATTACTTTTGCTACAGCTTGCTTGTCCTAAATTGCAACTTTTTATTGTTTTTGAATAAATCTATTATTTACTGATGAAAGGACTGACTGCTTTATTTTTAAGATCAACATAATTTGGTGGCCAGTATGGGGATCCAGAGAAGATTCCTGAAATCTCTGAGGCTGACGAGCAAGCAGGTGCAGGGTCCTTGCTCTGAAAGACTATGGGGAAGGGTCCTTTGGTGCAGACTCTCCGGTGATCATTTTGAGAATAGCCATCCAGAAATAACAGCCTCATACCTTCTGACCCAGAAATTCCACTTTTCAAAATTTTCCTCTTCTAGTCCTGGCCTCATGGCTCAGTTGGTTAGAGTGTCCTGCCTATGTACCAAGGGATTGAGTTCATTCTCCAGTCAAGGCACATACAAAAAACGACCAATGAATGACCAATAAGTGGAACAACTCACTCTCTATTTTTCAAATTAATACATGAAATTAAAAGAAAAGCATTAAAAATTTACCCCTAGAAAGGTGCGGCCAGCCAGGAGAGGTGGTGGCTGCGGACCGGGTGCCCCACTCCCTTGTGCGGATAAGCCGGGAGGAACAACTGGGGAGCGAGACAGACCCCGCAACCCAGAGTTCCAGCTCAGGGAAATAAAGCCTCAAAGCCTCTGATTGAAAGCTCCTGTGGGGATGGAGGCGGCGGCAGCGGGAGAAACTCCCAGACTCACAGGAGAGCTGATTGGAGAGACCCACAGGGTCCTAGCACATGCACGGGCCCACTCACCTGGGAATCAGCACCAGAAGGGCCCAATTTGACTGTGGGTAGTGCGGAAAGTGACTGAAAACCGGCAGAGAGCGGAGCAACTGTCATTGTTCCCTCTTGGTCCCCTCCCCCACAAACAGCGTCACAACACAGCGACGTGGCTGCCCTGCCCCAGTGAACACCTAAGGCTCCGCCCCTTACTATGTAACAGGCTCGCCAAGACAAAAATTTACCCCTAATCATGCTTCCCTATGTACAAAATGAAGTATGTTTGATATATTTTATCCAACATTTATGTAATAACAGATATAATTTTAAAGTTTTCAGTAGAAGAGAATTCATAAATTGTGGTTTGCTCACACTGTGAAATATTATACAACATTAAAAATGAGTGAGGATATATGATATTTCATTAAAGAAATAAAACTTAGTAAGGTGGTTCTGATGGATTTTAACATAGTCTCTCAGTAATGTTGTTCTGTGAGAAAAGTGTCCTGCAAAACAAATTGTGTTAAAAAAAAACCCAGGCAGGAGACGTGTGCTGAAGGGAGACACAGGGACTAGTCACAGGGATCGGGTCTGGGCAGCGTGCATGGAAAACTTGCTTTTCCTTCATGTCATTTGAAATATTGTGTCATTTCTTTTCTCCTTTACTTAAAATAAACCTATCTATAAATATTTTTTGTAGATAAAAGAATGGATGAGAAGTAGTTGGTTATATACTTATGCATTTAAAAATGACTCAACAAGAACTCTGCACACCCTCATTAAACCCAGTGGCCCACTCTGCCTTCCTCATCCGAACAGCACCTGACCACCAAAAGTGTCCGACTTGCATCCGAAGCTCTATTCCAGCAGGAATATTTCCATAGTTCAAAATATAGTGTGTCACACGGTCATTGTATTTTTGAGAGATGAAAACAAGTTATTATAAACACAATGAATTTTATATTTAAGTTTCGGATCCAAGGTCATTTGTAGAAATGCTACTAAGAATATTATAAGCCCTGACTAGTGTGGCTCAGCTTCTGTGTCTGGCATCTGGCAACTAGGTTTCCTTCACCAGCTGGCTGTGGGTGTTGCTTACAGATCTGGGTCCTGTCTCCAAAGTCCGTGGCCTGGGTTTGAATCTATTCAGCTCTGGGTCTCAAATCTGGGAATCTGGGGTCTCTTTGGGTGTGGCTTTGTGTCCTAGGTTTGTGTGCAGGGACCATGTGCATTTCTAGAAATTTGTGGTCATTGGCTCCGATTCAATGCCAAAAGAAGTCCCAAAGTTGGGTGTTTAGCTCAATTTTAATATGGAATGGCTGCAAGTACAGAAGAGTTAAGAAGATCAATAATGTTACAGGTGAATTATGAAGCAGCACACTGTGTATCAAGTCAATAGTGCTGCTTCTTAATTATGTAGCATGTAAGGAGGCCCTGAAGTGAGATAGCCCTGGGACACGTTCCCTCTCACACTGTGCTGCTCAGAGCTTCTCTGCTCAGCTACATGAGTTCCGGTTTTGTCCTTTCATTTCCTCTTTGCTCAGCTGTATTTGCACATGAAATGAAAATTGGAAAAGGAGCCCCTTTGAGTGAGGAGATCAGGCTGGGCAAGAAAAGAAAAGGCCTCTGGTGTTGTCACCACAACATACTACATTAGTATTATTTTAAAATTATGCCGTGTTTTCTTCTAGTATTTTTTAAGCCTAAACTGAGACTGCCTTTTTTTTGTTGCCATTTACTTAAGTTATACAGAAAGATAAAATTAATTGAAATTTCTACTCAAACAGGTAACAACTGCTATTATATTAAGTATGTATTCAGGGTGGGGGGGTCAGGTGTGTGGTGGGATGGGCAGAGGAGGGCAAAATTGGGAAACTGTAATAGAATGACAATAAAAAATGATTTAATGAAAAAGAAAAGTATGTACCCTTCCAGACACCACTGCTTGCACATTTCCATTCTTCCACTTTCTCTGGATTTAATTTACTCTTCTGGGTTTGTAATATGATGCAAATTTGAATTTTCAGGTTTCCTCCCCTAATGTGTGGATTTATCAATATTTTTCCCATAGTGATTTTTATGCACTATTTTTATTATCATTTAGTTCAAATTATTTTTTACCTGCAATTGTGATCTAATTTGCAGGTTATTTAGAAGTATATGTTATAATCTTTAAATATAAGGACTTTCTAGTTACCTTTTATTACTGATTGCTAGATTAGCTGCAATGAGAGCAAGAAACATATAATGTCAATCCTTTGATTCTTTTTTTGAAACTCGATCCACATGGTACATCATTGTCAATGTAAAAAAAAAAAAGCTCCAACCGTGGGTCTCTGCTGCCATCTCTTGTTTATTTTGGGAATAGCACCTTAGTGCCAGTCTATAAGAAAAATGATTGATTCTTGTGGAATGTCAATGACTGTTTATAGCAATGGTATTTAGAAGTCTATTTTAAAATATCTAAATGTAAGGACTGTCCAGTTACCTTGTGACTGGTTTCCAGATTAGAGCAAAGGAAGCAATAAACGTATTTTATGTGCCATTTGTTGGAACTTGCTTTAGAGTATAACAGTCAGGTTTTTTAGAAGTTCCAAGTGTGCTTGAAAATCATGTGTAATTTGCTTTGTTTGTTGCAGCTTCCTTAAACAATGAAGAAAGTAAAATCTATTTAAAATAAGTTTTAACCCAAGAGGTTAAAAAATATATAACTGCTATCATTTTATACGTAAAAATCGAACGAACTGTTTGGCCAAACCACTAATACACAGCTGGCAAACACAAGGTCCACTGGCCAAATCTGGCTCTACACCTTGTTTCTACCTGGCGGCAGCGCTGAGCTCTCGCTTAGCTGTTGAGGAGTAGTTACACTTATACAGTCCTAAAATTACATTCGGCCCTCTGAAGGTAATCACAAGGCTGATGTGATCCCCAGTGACAATGAGTTTGCACTAATGGGTGTCCCAAGTGTGCATCTCTGCTGCCATCTTGTGGGAATTTGGGGGAATAACATCTTATTACACGTCAGCAGGAAAAGTGGTTGATTATAGTGGAATATCAGTGATTGTTAATTTTTTTAAAAAGACTGTTTCTAGGTACAAGTCTCAGGTCCCAACGTAAGTGACCAATTCCTTGGGACCACCTTTTATGAGCACATCATCTGGACCAGGCACTGGATGTGGGAGTGCACCATTGGTTCTTTTCTTTGATTATATCTTTAAATTACTCTTTGTATATATAAAAGATATTTATTTCTGCATGTTATTTACCACACAATTTAGTAAGTTATATTATTTATAATAACTTTAAATTGATATTCATAAGTTGTCGAGATAAATAAGGTATCATACAATAATAAAATTATGTTAGTTTAGCTGTATAAAACATGAAAAAATAGTTAAAGCTTGGAATAAAACATGAAGACATGAAGAGTTAAACATGTGTTAGTTTTAAGTTCATTAATAATTAAATAAAATAGTAACATGATTCTTAGCATTGTAAACAAGTTCAGGACCTGGAGCAATGGTGTTCTAGAAATCAGAAATATTTTGTAAGTGAAATTGTGCCCATTGTAGGTTATCTGAGGAACTCATGACATGGCAAATGTTCACATTTTCAAAGGGGAAAACGTTTGATGGTGAATTCTGGAATCTAACAGAGTAAGATTGTGGATTCTAAGTTATTTTAAGAAACAATTCCTGAAGAGTGATTTGTGGGCAATGGAAAGAGACAGTGACCCTCAGTGCAGTGGTTCATCTCGGTGAGGTTCGGTCTCTTAAGGTGTCGGGTCTTCCTTGGCTTCTGAGCTTTCGCGGGTGTCTCCTTAGCCAAGGACATTCCTCCCCAGTCTCTGCAAGATGGCTGGCATTTTTATTTCTTTTAGTTGTTTTTCTTGAGCTCTCAGCCTCCAGGCTGCCTGTCCAGGCAGAGGTGTGATTTCAGATCTAGGGTGCAGAGTCACATGTTGTTTGTATTCTAATGGACTCTTCTTCCTGCTCCACGTAGAGTAGGGTTTCTCATTGCTGTGGGTAATTCTTTCTCTTGGGGGATTGTTCTCTGCATTTCAGGTGCTTCTCAGCACTCCTTACCCCTGTTCAGTGCCTGGTGGCAACTCCCGCCTTAACCCCACCCTAAGACAATCTGAAAGGTCTCCATACCATGTGCCAGATGCCCCTTGGGGGAAAAGTCAACCTCAGGTGAAAACCACTGGTCTTGAAGCTTTGATCACCTTTGGAACCTGAGTGATCTGGCCTTGGTGAGAAGTGTATTTGTTCTCCTTCTGTGCAAATTATATTCTAACTCCAATTGTGATTTATTTTGGGTGGTTATTTAGAAGTGCATTTCATAATTTATAAATATAAGTATTTTCCAGTTTCTTTTGTTACTGATTTCTTGATTAATGGCAGTGAGAGCGAGAAATAAATATGTATGTATACTGTATGTGTGTGTGTGTGTGTGTATTTGTGTGTATGTGTATATATATATATATATTTCAGTCTTTTGAAATTTGTTGGAACTTGCTTTATATCACAACATGATCAGTTTTTTAAAAAGTTCCCAGGGTGCTTGGAAAGCATCTGTAATATACAGTTTTGGGGTGAAATACTTATGCACATTGAATGCAATTTGCTTCTCATGTGTTTTTTTTAAATATATTTTATTGATTATGCTATTATAGTTGTCCCATTTCCCCCCTTTATTCCCCTCCACCCTGCACACCCCTTCCCACCTGCATTCCTCCCTTTTAGTTCATGTCCATGGTCATATATATAAGTACTTTGGCTTCTACATTTCCTATACTATTCTTAACCTCCCCCTCTCTATCTTCTACCTACCATTTATGCTTCTTATTCCCTGTACCTTTTCCCTCTGTCTCCCCACCCACTCCCCTAATGATAACCCTCCATGTGATCTCCATTTCTGTGATTCTGCTCCTGTTCTAGTTGTTTGCTTAGTTTTTGTTTTTGTTTTAGGTTCAGTTGTTAATAACTGTGTGTTTGTTGTCATTTTACTGTTCATATTTTTTATTTGCTTTGTCTTAGATAAGTCCCTTTAACATTTCATATAATAAGGGCTTGGTGATGAACTCCTTTAACTTGACCTTATCTGGGAAGCACTTCATCAGCCCTTCCATTCTAAATGATAGCTTTGCTGGACAGAGTGATATTGGATGTAGGTCCTTGCCTTTCATGACTTGGAATACTTCTTTCCAGCCCCTTCTTGCTGGCAAGGTTTCTTTTGAGAAAATAGCTGACAGTCTGATGGGTACTCTTTTGTAGGTAACTGACTCATTTTCTCTTGCTGCTTTTAAGAATCTCTCTTTATCTTTCATCTTGGGTAATGTAATTATGATGTGCCTTGGTGTGTTCCTCCTTGGGTCCAACTTCTTTGGGACTCTCCGAGCTTCTAGGACCCCCTAGAAGTCTATTTCCTTTGCCAAATTGGAGAAGTTGTCCTTCATTATTTGTTGAAATAAGTTTTCAATTTCTTTCTCTTCCTCTTTTCCTTCTAGTACCCCTATGATTCAGATGTTGGAAAGTTTAAAGACGTCCTGGAGGTTCCTAAGCCTCTCCTGGTTTTTTTGAATTCTTGTTTCTTTACTGTGTTCTGCTTGGATGTTTCTTTCTTTCTTCAGGTCCACACCATTGATTTGAGTCCCGTTTTTCTTCCCATCACTGTTGGTTCCCTGTACATTTTCCTTCATTTCCCTTATCGTATCCTTCATTTGTTCATCTAATTTGTGACCAAATTCAACCAATTCTGTGAGCATCCTGATTACCAGTGTTTTGAACTGTGCATCTGATAGGTTGGCTATCTCTTTGTCACTTAGTTGTATTTTTTTTCTGGAGCTTTGATCTGTTCTTTCATTTGGGCCATTTTTGTTTGTTTGTTTGTTTGTTTCGGTGCAGCTGTTACACTGTAAGGGGCAGAACCTTAGGTGTTCCCCAGGGTGGGGCTACCACGTTGCTGCGTTGTGACGCTGTATGTTGGGGAGGGTCCAAGAGGGTGCAGTGCTGTGTGCTCCACTCTCTGCCGTTTTTCAGTCACTTACCCCGATACCCAGTCAAATTGGGCCCTTCTGGTGCTGATTCTCAGGTGGGTGGATTTACATATGTTCTAGGACCCTGTGGGTCTCTCCAACGAGCTCTCCTGTGAGGCTGAGATTTCCTCCTGCTGCCCCATCAACCCCCACAGGAGTTTTCAATCAGAGGTTTGAGGCTTTACTTCCCCACCTGGGACCCTGGGTTGCATGGTCTATCTCGCTCCCCAGTTGTTCCTCCCACTTTATGCATGCATGGTTGTAGGACCGCCCAGTCCTCCAGCTGCCACCTTGCTGTGAGGCCTCTCCGCCTGGCTGCCTGTCTCCACCCCTCCTACCGGCCTGGGTGAGTGTTTCTTCTTTAACTACTTGGTTATTGTACTTCCATACAGTTCAATTTTCTATCAGTTCTGCTTGTTTTTTTGTTTTCAAATGGGTTGTTGTGCTTGTTTTGGTTGTGCAAGGAGGCACAGTATGTCTACCTACACCTCCCTCTTGGCCGGAAGTCTCCAAATTTTTCTTTATGGAGAGAAATTTCCATTCCTTGGCAGAAGGCACCAGGGAGACTTCGGTGTTCCAAAATAGAACAATGTTGTATGACAATGGAATGGGGAAGTTGCCTGTAAGATGTCAGGGGTGGTGGAATAGAGCAGTGACGACTCTGCAGGCGCGTTGTTGGGGGAAAATGAAAAGTGTATCTGCAATTGCATCTCAGGGTAAAAAGCCAGTGAACTGTTGAGCCCAGCCATTAGTGGGATATGAGTTCCACCTATCGGTGTCTGCTGCCATCTCGTGGTCATTTTGTAGATGACAGCTTAGTGCAGGTCAACAGGAAAAGCGGCTGATTCCACTTGAATTTCAATGACTTTTCATGGCAGTGGTATTTACACATGCATTTGAAAGCATCTAAATCTTGGCACTGTCTAGTTACTTTGCAACTGGTTTGTAAGTTAAAGGAAAGGGAGCCATGAACGTGGTGTATGTGACCTTTGTTGGAACTGGCTATGTCGTGTACTGGAGTCAGTTTTTGTCAAGTTGCATGTCATGGTCCTGTCTGGTGGGACCGTGTGTCATTGTGGAATGCTTGTCCTATATTACCGGACAAGTGAAGAACAAATTCACGTGGATTAAACGAATCCAGCAGACAAAAAAAGGGTGCATGGCCAGTCTCTAAATGATAAAGAGAGGGGCTCGGACCCCTCACCTGGACAGGCTTTTATTGACACTCCAGGTGCATTACATCCAGGATGGTTCTCATTAACTATGCACAGGTTCGCTTTGGGTGGATACCTTTTACAGATAACAGAGGAAAGCATGTTGCCAGTTACTTCAGAGAGAAGGTCATTTACAAGCATAAAGGAGAGAAGGCTGAGCTGTTTACATTCATGCTTGGGAAGTCTAGCACAAGTCACAGTAAACTTCTGCTGTCTCCATCTCAGGTGAGGGAGTTTTTGCAAGAGCAAGTTTAAAAGCAGCCTAGGGACAATGCATGCCTGATTTCCCACGGGAGACCTATCCACGGATGTTCTCTGCATGCCACGTGTGTCTGGTCTGCTTTCAGAACAAGAGCTGAGTCATTGGGTCACATTGCAAAGGAATAGGTTCCCTATAGTTGCAGGCGTGTTTGAAAATTGTCGTTGCTTTGTCTGCTGCAGCTTCCTCATCTAACACGGAGGTAAAATGTATACATAATGCTGCACCAAGAGATACAAAAGAACGCAA
>VMDR010017863.1:0-19697 GCA_007922815.1 Macrotus californicus | reverse complement strand
TAACATTTTGAGTTAGTTCCTCCATCCTAAAAATCAACACTGAAAATAAGATTTGGAGAGCAAAAAGAAATTAAACCACACCCATAAGAAAATTTCAATCTGCTAATAATTTCATAGCAGAGTTCTAATAAATCATCCTAAATAGCAGGGAGTTATTCCACATTTAAGTTCATCCCCATATAGTTGAGTAGAGAGGGCCCTGCTATTTTCTCTGTCAACTTCTTGTCTCAGACTAATGATCCGGGGGTTTAATCATTTACCTGAAGGGGTGTCCAAACTTTTGGCGTCTCTGGGCCACACTGGAGGTAGAGTTGTCTTGGGACACGCATTAGAAACATTGTAACACATAATCACAAAAAAATCTCATAATGTTTCAAGTAAATTTACAATTTTGTGTTGGGCCACATTCACAGCCATCCTGGGCTGCATGTGGCCCGCAGGCCACAGGTTGGACCCCCCTGATTTAGGGCTTTGAGATCTTGAAATTGAAGAGGCATTCTTCCTCATTTTATCATGACTTAACTTTACACACTGAACCAAATATGAAAATCAAATAACATATTATGGACTACATTTTCAAAGGTCTTTGTTTGCTGTCCTGGATGTCAGTTCTACCCTCATCAAGGTTAACCGTCAGAAAGCATTGTCATGGCTGAAGTTCAACAGGTTCAGCGGTACTTCACATATCCTTCCTCCCCAAATTCCTGTGCCCCAATATTCCATAGCCAGTGTCTACCTGCCAGGGAAATGGGTCTCATCTCTTCTGCACAACTGTGTAAAGTTTTGCACAACCATAATGTGATGGCATCTTCTGTTCTCTACTCTGTACCTGTGCCTTTGACAGCTGGTTCCTAATGTGCCTGGGAATCAGTTACAGATGTTTACATCACCAGAAGTACCTTAGGGCTCAGTTTGAAAACTGACATGTCCTCTTGGCAGCCAGATATAGATGTTTCTCATTTTTTCTTTTTTACTGCATTTATTTCTGTTCAGTTATGTGCTTTCTAGAATTATGATTAGGTTTATGTTTGTTATCTATTATCTATCTATTTATCTATATTTATTTTTAAGCTTCCTCTTACAGTCTAAAAAGCTGAAGGTCCTCAGAAATTGAATATGATCTTAGATTTGGGGAATCTGGGATCTGTGCAGGCTCAGATCCTAATTGAGGAAATTTGGGTAAGTCTTTGACATGTTTCTGTTTCTTCATCTATTACATGGGTTTGTTATCTCCTGATGAAAGGATTTCTTTAAATTTCAAAGAGATTATTTGTGAGCAAGTACTTTGAAGGGTATAAAGTGTTGTATAGTTTTGACTTGGTGTTATAATGATGTACTTTTTGACCTATAACTATCACATTTCTGTTGGCACTTACATCATGACTCTTTGTTATATTATAATAACCAGTCATTTTATGTAGTTCAGCCAAACATCTGGTCAGATACATTGAAATGTTATTTTGACTGAATTGATTAATAGGCCTGTATAGAGAAAGTCTAAAATAGCCTGGAAATTTAGCTTTGCTATTTAACAAAGAAACTTCCTGTTTGTCTTGCAAATGACACCTGTATGACTCACTTTCAAGCCAGATGTTGCACTTCATCATTTCATAACGTGTCATTTCTGTGCACCGACTTTTTTCATAGTTCCTGAAGCAAAATCTATTTCATCCATCACCGGGATGTTGTTGGTGACAGCTGTAATACCTGAACAGGTATCTTTAGCTTTCACATGGACCTAGGAGGGGAAAATTTCTCAGAGTGGAGCCAGCAGGGAAGGAAACATATGGCAGGAAGTGGAAGAAGCAGAGACTAGTTTCTTCTATAACAAACCTCTGTGAGTTTTGACAAGGCTCTCTGATATACTGTCAAACCACCCCACAGCTGAGAGGCAGGTAACTCATCCCTGTCTCTAGTCTGAACACTAAGACTTGCCTGAGGAAAGAACTTTCTTACATTCTTACTCAAAAAAACAAAAAACTGTTGGGAAGCAGTGAATTCTTCTCACTGGATGCAGTAAAGAAATGGTTTGTAACCCTAGCTGCTCATCAGATTTGCCTGAGTAGATGCTTAGGATGCCCACCCACCCCAACCACTTCCACTTTCACCCGTGGGTGTTTTAATTCAGTAGGTCAGAGGTATGGCTCAGGAACTATATTTATAAGAGCTTTTTCTGGTGTTTCTGATGTGCAAAAAGCTAAGCAGAAATGTATTGAAGGATCTAATCATCTGATGAAAGATTGTTTTAGAAGATGGACGTGAAGGCCTTGTCGATGTTGAGCTTATACACAGGAGCGTATGAAGATAAATCTTTATTTGCAGGGGTCAAAATCGGAAATGTACACAGGGACTGATTGGTAAGGCGGATGTGTGAAGGGTCTGTGAAAGGTAGTAGGTATCGGTGGGGACTGTGGCAAATTGGGAGTGAAGCTCTATTGAAAGGCACTCTAGTAACAAAACACATCTGCGGACAGATTGGGCCCTTGGTCTGCAATTTACCTGAGTCTACAATCTTGTGAGGGTTGAGGGATTTGGGGAGGTTCTTCTCACGTCTGGAGTTGTCTTCAGTTTCTCCAGTGTGACAATACTCAGTACTACCTTCTTTTTGAAGTTTTTACAACAATGTTAAAACGTTAAATACAAGAGGTATATATTGTAGATTGACATTTACAAAGTTGGAAGAAAGGAATATGATGAAAATGTGTCTATTTTCTTCTCTCGTTTTATCCCCCAGCTTATCCCATCTGACCAGACTACATGTTTGGTATGTGTTTGAGCTAAACGTGGGCGAGCAGAGTGTAGGGAGCGTGACATTTAGTTTATCTCGATTTTCTGCTCCTGGATTCACTGCTAATCCTGTAGGACAATGGTTAGAAAATCTCAAAAAAATAAGAGAAATATCAATGATGAAAAGCACTTAAAGAAGGTTTAAAGAATGTATTAAAGTTAGAAGTATATTAGGGGCATTAGCTGAAAATGTTGCCTAAGTGTGGTATTCTTTTTTTTTCTTCTTTCAGTTTGGGGCAATGAAATTTTATGAGTCACTGGATACATATTTTGACATCTGGCTTTGCTGCTTTTTTTCCCTTAAATGCTGTAAATGCTCTTCACAAGAGTTTCTTCCTTCTTGTCAATCTTTTGATACTATACTTTCAATCATTTTCTTGGTGATTTACAGATGGTTGTATCTAATTGCTTTAGGGCTTAGTTTCCTATGAATTCTGTAGGCTAGGGTAAGGCATGAGGGTAAGACATAGAAATGTGAAATTTTATGTGAGGACAGGCTAAGTTTTGGCTTTTCTTAACTGTGTAATTTTTACCCTTGTGCCTATTTCACTTGTTAATGTAAATTCTTATACTGTGTCTATCATTATTCAGACATGATTTCTCATAGGTTTGAAGATTTTCTTGCCTTAAAATTTGATTCTGACACTTCTATCTTAATTACAGCTGCTAGTTTTAGAATTACTTTCCACGTGAGATTTTGAGATTTTTTTAAAAGATTTTATTTATTTATTTTTAGAGAGAGGGGAGGGGAGGGAGAAAGAGAGTGAGAGAAACATGAATGGGTGGTTGCCTCTTGCGTGACCCCTACTGAGGACCTGGCCCGCAACCCAGACATGTGCCTTCACTGGGAACTGAACCGGTGACCCTTCGGTTTGCAGGCCGGTGCTCAGTCCACTGAGCCACACCAGCAACGGCTGAGATGTTTTAATTTTGAATTTGTCTGTTGATTTTATTTTGTAGAAAAATTAATTTTACACTGACATAAGGTAATAAAGCCTCTTTTTATGAATACATTTTAAAATTCTAACCTGGATATTCATGATCAAAAAAGAGTTTTAATTTCCATAAATGAGGACGTATGTCTATGTTGTCTTATTTCTTGGTTTTCTGTTTGTGGACTCTGATATGAACTTTTTATATCAAGAATTAGATAATAAATGGGAAATGACTATTGAGAGTACCACCTCAAAACTTGTTGCCTAGAGAGTGTGTATCTTTTTTTCTCTTATCTTCCACTTTTTGCATTTTAAGGATTTCTTTACTAGTATCTTTAAGAGTTTCATTAAAACCTGATCATCCTCATGAGGAGAAGGACCTGTGAAGAGGTGACCATTAGACAACCTGTGAGGAGGTACACAAGGAAGGTGCTGGGTGAGTTTGCAATCACACATGCTGGAAAATTTAGGATAATGTGAAGTCTCAGCTCTCTACTAACCACCCAGATTAGTGAAGCCAAGAAAATATGATGGAATCCATGCCTATATATGTAAGCTTTTAGGAAATTAGCTCAGGATCCTTCAGGAAGACCCTCCCTCCAGGGATGTCCAAACTTTTGGAGTCTCTGGGCCACACTGGAAAAAGAAGAGTTGTTTTGGGCCACACATTAAATACACAAATACTAATGAAAACTGATGAGTAAAATGAAGTAAATTCACAATTCTGTGTTGGCCATATTCATAGCCATCCTGGGCCACATGCAGCCCAAGGGTTGAGGGTTGGACACCCCTGCATCTAAGGCGGCATCATGGAGTCCTGGTTGTGCACATTAATCCCTTAACTGATATTGTCTAATCTTAAGAATTGCTGTCAGGGTGTATAAGAATGTGTTTTGGATGGGTTACCCTTTGCATTTGCCAGCAAGAGTCCTGGGGGTGTCTAGAGGCACAGAATGGCTAAGCAAACTATAAGAACTCTGAGAACTACAATGTTCTTAGAGCTTTATTTAGAAGCTTGGAAATAGGAACCACCCTGACTTGCTGACATTTCCCAGTAACTCTGGTTTTTAGTTGAGAATTGACTTTCACTTTTTCTTTTGTCTTGGTTCGTTTTCACTTTTGACCTTGGAATTGGTGAGGAAGATTTTACCAGCCATGGATGGGATCTGAATAGCCTGGCATCCTTGTTAGTTGCGTGGGAGAAGCTGATATTTAACCCATTTGCCTGAGGGTAAATGACCAGTTTTATTGTCTGTCTTTTTCAAAGAAAACTGCTTCATTATGCAGCCTAGCTTTGGCCAGGGTTAGAAGTTAATGAAATTGAGGTCCACTTTTGAGGGGTGATACTTGAGCTACTCAAAGTTTTACACATATATATATTTAATATAGTCATATATACACACACACACACACATATATATAGTTGTGTGTTTCATAGGCTGCCTCCATGTCCCTCAGTGATTTTTGTTCTCACTAACATCGCATGTCGATCACATAAAATTTGATGAAAATGTTAGAATACGTTTTTATTTTATTGCCTCTCACAACTAAGCATAACTTACCCAGACAGTCACATCACAATGAGCACATTATTGATTATTCATGAAGATACGCTAGGCATTGTAATTATTAGTTTTTCTCCAAATCAAATAGGCTTAGTCATATAACTGAAAAGATTAATAGGAGCAGGGGCAGCAAATGAAGAAACCAGGAAGGCCAAATTACAAATCTGGTTAAAATGTCTAGTATATTGAAATTGAGAAGATGTAAAATTAAGAAAGTTACAAGCAGGAAATGGCAAACACCAGCTGAGGCGATAGGGAATGCCATATGTTATATGTTCTTCATGCTTTTTTTTCTCTTGCTTAAAAAAATAAAACTATATATAACATATACACTACACACACACATACATATATACATTGCCCTGGCACATTTATCATTAAGGATCTCCTTGGAAAAGCAACTTGATATATTTATTTTTTAGAATAAAAAATCCAAAGTTATTTTCTGAAGCATCAGGTTTGCCTTTACACCAGTAATCCTGCGCCTCCAGTCATTGTTAAAGATTCAAAATTCTAGTCAGTTTTCTTTTGGTTTTCCTGTTGGACTCTATCTGCCCACGTTCTGAGTTCTGCTGTCTCTCTGTGTTTCTGCTGATGAGCATCCAAGGAATGCTTTGGAGCCTGTTCTCATGTATTCTTCCCACAATGTTTGTTTAACACAGGATAAACAACTGATCACAAAGGATAAACAATGATAGAATATTTTTAATCTTATTGTATTAGGGCCATGCAAATTTGAGAGGTCTTTATTACATGAATATAAATGTGAATTTTATTATACCTCATGATGTAAAATTAGTTTTGGATGTCAAAAGGGATTAGCTCATTTATGTTCTCAGTTCAGATTTATTTTTAAAATTTGACATTCCCCTGCAATCCCTCCAACCCCCATAATTCGCTGTTCAGACCTGTCTACATATTTATATTCTTTCCTTGTATGCTGCTATGAACAGTAATTAATAAAGCATCTAATAAAAAGTCCAGAATTGCTGGTTGTTGAGAAAATCAACAGCTTCCTTGGAAGGAGCAGCTCTCATCCTATTGGCTCATCTAAGTTTCTCCAGGCTTTCGGTGTCTTTGACCTCCCTCGTTTGCCTTCCAGGTGGCAGTAGCAACTAACTTTTCTCCACATGTTCTGTGTTCATAGAGCTTATCTTAAAAAACCCTCTTAGCCCTGATTAACAATTTCCTATCAGTTCACAGAGTTGGAAAATGTACATTAAGAATGCTCTTCTTCCCCATTACAAAACAAAGAGCAAAGATGCTTTCTGTTTTAGAAAGGCGTCCACCACTTAAAGGTCATCAGAGTGTTATTCCGTGTCTTAGCTCACTGTGGTTCTGCGGCCATAAGTACTGTGAAGACTGTTCTTTTGGGGAAACAAAAAGTGAGCTCTATTGAAACAAAAAATGTTTCATTAGCATCAAACATTTCATTCTGGATGTGCCATTGTCTTCTGGAGAGCCATTTGGGAGAGAGAGAAAGGGTTCCTAGTTCAGTCAAAATTGGTGGTGACCTAGCATGTCAGTTTATGCTAGAAATAGACTGCAACAGAGGCTGTTTTTAAAATATTTTCTAGACAGTGCTGACTTTAAGTAGCACAGTTACTTGGACCAACATTTTAAAGGGAATTTATTAGTATGGATACAAACATTATAATAATTTCTAATTCAGAAAGTCAATAAGGTCTAAGATCTGGAGAGTATAAAGGGTTGGGGATTATAAAAAGCTTTGTCTACAGACACATCAGTAAATTTGGGATTATTCCAAAAAGCCCTGGATTACTTGGTGTTTCAAGTAAGTTCCTCTTCCTCCTCCTCTTCCTCTTCTTTGTCCTTTTAAAAACTAAGTAAACAACGTAGCTATCTCTTAGCTGTCTACTGTGTCTCATAAATAATAGGGAAATAATAGATCGGGAAAATGGAAGCTGGGAATAAGGAAATAAAGAAAAGCTTCTTCCTTTTATATTATAAATAAAATAGTAGTTATAAGTGAAAGTCCCAGGATAATTTGACTGACAAACGTATCAGACCTTGCTAACTCGCTGCCTCGGACTTTGCGAAGAGAGATGCAGAATAGCTGCCAGGAGTTGCCGTAATCTGTTCCGCAGGAAAAAGAGGAAGAAAGGAAGAACTGTGTCAGGGCAAATGACTGGGAAGGTACAGCATTGTTAAGTTTTAAAGAACTGTAATATCAGCAGAACAGTTGCATAAGAAAATAAGTTACTCAGAGTAAAGAAGCTTTTGAAAGTGGGGAGGGAGAGAAAAAGAAAACATTTTGGAATCTTAATATAATAAGGGGAGCGAAGTAGAGCCGCCTTGTTTTCGGTCGTTCTCTCTCCTCACCGCCTTCCTTCCCACCAGGTCACCAGGTTGAAGGTCAGTGAAGCCAGTCGGTCCGGGCTGGTTTCCGGTGAAGATGTATGTGAGTCATGAGGATGACAGTGACCCCATTCAGAGCGATTTTGATAAACATGCCTAATAAACACATATTCCTATTTTAACTAAACCATTTGGTGGAAATCACAGGATAAAATTGCACATTATGAACCATATCACTTGTTACCTGAACAAGTGAAGGTGGAGTTTTTGTGCTTGTAAATAAACACTGTCAAATGTTAAGTGCTTTTAATATTTGTTGTTTTTATAATGATACTTGCCTTCTGTGTGATATTCAGATACTGACAATGGTAGAAAGATAGATGAAAAGAAAGGCAAGAAGGGGGAGAGATAGGAGAAGTACTTTACAGTTTTGTAACATTTCCAGAGTACTGGTGCCCACTTTTTGTTTCTTTTTTTAAGTTTGCTTTAACTGATTTCTCTTTGTTGTACACGCTCCTAAACAGAGCTATCCTTGAGTGACCTCACAGTAAGATTTAACAGTTACTGGGAGAATCCTCTTCCTTCCAAATATTTTAGTGTCTTCTTCTTTCAGTTTCTATGATCTGACTGTTCAGAATTGATTTCTTTAGGTCTTCAAAAATGTCCTGTTGAAATTTAATTATACTGGGAATGATAACATCTTGATCTTCCAAAAGTGGAGATCAAGGTGAATGGGTGGGGTTGGACTTAGTCTGGTGAGATAAATCTGTCTGAGTGTGATATAGGTGAAGTGTGAGGGCAGAAGGGACAGCACCAAGAGCACAGCTGAGCACAGATATGAGGAGATTTTATGTAGGTAGAGAGACCTACAACTTGCTATGAAGAGAACTAGTTAGCAGCTGAACGTAACTTCCGTTCTAGAAATGAACAAGAGAGTTATTCAAAATGGTTGCTTTGGAGGCAGGTTGAGTTTCAGGTCATCTGTAGTCTTACTGAGTCATAAATGAACAGGCTTTCTTTCTATTTTAAAACAAAGAAAACAGGGCTCTGACAGAAGCACGCCCTAATCGTGACCATGTGTGAGACCCAAATATAGGCCATAACACTGTTTCTACATGCCGCTGCAGAAACTAAGGCATTTATTATATCAAACTTCAAATAAATCACAAAAAATTCAGAAAACATAAAGAAAAATTACATATAGTTTCATCTTCCAAAGACGACTGCTGATATATTTTTGAATATTTATATCTAGTCTTTTTTTCTGTAAGTTAATAATGTTTTTCATTATCTTAGCAAGGAAATAGTCATTGCAGAAAGCTTAGACAATTCAGAAAGTACAGAGAAAAATCACACCAAATTCTACTAGCTAGAGATGGCCACTGTGAATATTTGGGTGCATTTCCTTCCTCTGTTTTTTTTTTTAGGAGTATATAATGTGATGTGGTAAACTACTGGTTGACCTCAAAATCCATTCTGCTCTTCTTCCTGGACACATGGCCGTCAACTAAAATCTACACTTCCCAGGTTCCCTGAGGCTGAGTGTGGCCATGTGATGAACTTCTCACTAATGAGACATGAGCAGAAATTATATGTACAATTTCGGCTCATTTTCTGTAAGGTGATTACTTGGGCCTATTTCTCTTTTTCATTCCCTTTCAAGGGCTTGATTGTTAGGAAGGAGCTGGAGTTCCAGGATAAATGGGAAATGGCATATGCAGTCCGGGTCCTACCCATGTCCTTCACCTTGGAGAACCCATGGCTTCCAAAGGGGTGCTTGGCAGAAGGAAGCCTGAGGGTTTGTAACTTGGAAGATAAGAGCTGATGACCCCTTGGATTCAGTGTCCTTCCTTATAAGTGAGCTGATGGGAGCTAGGGGAAATTTGGATTTCTATAGTAATATTTTTATGAATTCTTTATATATTTATAAACACTCTGTACACATTATAATACTCTATATTAGCTTTTGTACATATCTCTGTATCATTAATCTTCAAAAATATGCTCTTTAATAGTCAAATTTATCATATAGATAAACATTTATTGGGCATTTTAGTTGCTTTCAATTTTATATTAGAAATAATTTTCAACACATATAATTTTTTGTTTACTTTGACTTAGTAATTTTGAATTCTGGACAAAATAGTCAAAGGGCATGTGCATTTTAAAGATGCTTAACATTCTGTGTTTCAGAAGCTGTGACCATGAGTGTGAGTGCTCGGGGTGGATGTGTGAAGCTCTTCCTAAAAGATAAATTGCACACATGCAGCAAGGATCACGTAATGTTTGTACAAGGATCACACAAGGTCCCTCATTATAATAAAATTATGCTTGTTTACGCTCTAGTGTTTCCATAGAGAATAGAGTGGGACTTCCCTTTCAGTGGATTGAATAAATCAAGAAATTTGAGATTGGTATCACTTTGGGTCTCAACGTAAGTAACATAAGACCCCTGCAATCTCCAAATTTCTGCTTCGGTGGAGGTGATAAAAGGGGAAAGAACTTATTTCCCATTTGAAACAATTGCCCACTTGCCGCCTTGGAGCTTGGCTGCAGTCTAGGGTCAAGTGCTTCTCCAACAGCCATTTTTAAAACAGAGTGGCCGTCCAGAGGGCGCCTTAGACTGCAAGATATCCCATCTCCAACAGAGGCCTGAAAGTTGTAAGATATTATTTGAATATTGTTTAGTGTTGTATGTGTTAGGGAATAAAGGGAGAATAGAAGCATTTAGCTGAAAGTTTCACTGTGATGAGAAAGTCTAAGTAAAACTTAGCTTGGTGTGAGGGAAGCAACCCTCGTTCTGGAAGCTCACAGTATCATTAGTGACTGGAGGCTTCAGTTTCGCAGATGAAATCTATGGCCTGGCGAAGGTGTCATTGCTTCTATTACACAGAAGTGCCACTTGTTTCTACTCCAGTTTTTTTTAGATTACAATTTGCAAAATTAAATTCAATGTGGTTTTCCAACTACACTTAACAAAAAAAATTTTTTTGACATTTAAATAATTTTCTGAAAAAACTTTTGGTAGTAAGACTATATTATTCTGAATACTGTAAATGTTATCCACAGCAGGAAAGAAGACAACTCTCTAGTAGGGTTGCAAGCCCCAGAAAATGTACACAAGACCTACACAGTAGTGCGCAAGGCAAAATCTCCACTTCCTCCATTCCAACTTTGTTTGTGCCATTCTGAATCGGTAGGAGGGCCCATCTTTTTGTTCTTTGCTGTAGGAAGCAAGACAATGACCATGGCCTCTTGACTTGGAGGTAAGAATAGGAACACAGTTTCTCTTTACTCTATGGCCTTTGAATGGCAAATGTATTCTTTATTCCCTATCCCCTCTCACATCCACTATGTTTCTCACCAGCACTTCAGTGGTGGGAGCAATTTACCCAGACTTACCTGCTGCCTGTAGTCCAGCAAGAGCTGATTTCAATGTAGCCTCCTTGCCTGCCAGCAACTAGAGGAGCAATTATATAGTTACATGCTTGGACCGGCCAGTGAATAATTGGCCAGGTTCAATTTTGAGTGCTAGCCCTGCTATTCTGCAGAAACTGTAAAAATAAAGGAAACTAATTAGAGTCCGAGGTAAAGGTCTGCAGTCTACACTAGCAATTTTCAACTAGGGTGCCGCAAGAGTTTTTAAAAAATGAAATACCTGACTATTTAGTCAGGGGTACTGACCGTTTTTCCCTTAGATTGTCACATAAAGAAATAAAAACGGCCAACAAAACAATAGCTGTCCAATGGGAAAGAATCAAAACTATACCTGTTTTCTTTGTCAGATTGGCAAAAGATATGTTTTTGGTATGCCGCAGAATTTTCATAATTAGTTTATGTGTGCCATGACATGAAAAAGGCTGAAAATCTCTGGGCTACGTGATACCTCACTGGCAGGCCCTGCTCTCTTGTTTTTTATTTCTTGCTGCATTCCTGAGGTTAGACCTCATGCAAAACAAGACTAAAGTCCAGCTCATGGTTGGGGTAGGGAAGGAACCAGGCAAACTGTGAAACAAAAGAGTAATAACGGGGTGTGGGGCCAGCCATGGAGGACAGCCACACCCAAAAATATAGTGTAAGCTTATAACAATTGAAAAACTTTGAAACACATACCAGTGGGATGAAAATGAGAGTCCAGAAATGGACCGAGGTATGTAAGGAATTTAGTACGTCAGTATTTCAAATTAAAAGAGCAAATATCCGTTATGCAGTGAAGATGTTGGGGCTCTGGCTAGCCATATGAAAAATAGAAATTTGTATCACTAACTCACTCCATACTCAAAATAAATTACAAACAAACCAAATATTGAGTATAAAAACTGAAATTATAGAAAACACTGGATAAAAATACGGGCAGCTAAAAAAGTCTTGAAGCAGGGAAGGCTCTTCTAAGCATGACAAAAAATCTAGACATCCATTTATTCGATGAGCAAAAGTTTAAGATGTCTGCATAGAAAAAACACACTATTTAAAAAGTTAAGAGACAAATACTAGGAAAAAATAACTTCAGCAAATAAGAGCTAATTCCTTTAACATGCCACGAATACTTACAAATCAGTAAGAGAAGGATGCCCAGTTTGAAACTAGCTGATGGACATGAGTAGTGGAGAGTCATCTGGGATGGTAGAGATAGGAGAAAAGGGGGTGCTGGAGGACCTTAAAATAGGTGGGTTAAACCCAAGGTGAGGCAACTGGCCTTTTGGGAATCATAGGAAGTAGCAGAGTCAGACAGGTGAGTTCTGTCAGTCACCAGCAGCAGGGACTCCCATGGGAGCCAGCCAGTGCAGGCCATCTGTCACCATCCAGAGAACACTGCCCCTAGCATGTGCTGGAGCCTGCTTGGCTGTTCCTGTATTATCGTTTTGGTGAGGGTCTTGCATGGCATGTTGCCTGCACATGGTGTGTGAATTGTTCAGCAGTTGTGCCCCTGGCTGTGACCAGATACTTTGACCAGCCCCATCTGATTACCCCAAGTGGTTTCCTTGCTCCTAGAAATGCAAGGTCTTTGGTGTCCAGAAGGGCAGTGGGAGTCAGGAAGGGAAAAGCGCAGCATGTGTACTTCGGCAGCCTGGCCAGCGACACAGCCTTCTTACATCTACACTTGTGCCTGCAAATACACTTTGTGGGAGGATGCACAGAAAGAGAACTGATGGAGGAAGTTCTATCATTTATTTATAAAGATGAATATACATTAATTTATAATAAAGTTTGCTGGAATAAATGAACGAGGAACATATTCACCACCTCTCTACAATTCCATTTCAGTCAAGTTTGGGAACTGTCATAGCAATGCATGTTCCCTGTCATCAGATGATCTTAACTATTCAGGTGCCTTTAAGCCTTAGAATGCTTCCAGGTCACAAGGTTGAAGCTGCTGTACCTGCTTTAAGATTGGATACATGGTAAGTAGAAGGAGGTATGCTGAGTGCCTAGCTCACAGGTCTACTAGTTGAATGATTCTGAGACTGTTTTTATTTTTTGTTCAACCTCGGTTTCCTCACTTTTTAAGGGAGAATAATAATAATAATACGTACTTCTCTGGGTTGCTATGAGAGCTAAAAGAGAGTATCATTCATTTTGAAGATGAGTAAACTGAGCCCAAGACTTATCTGTGCTATTCAGTTGAGAGGACTTGAACTTGGGTTGTACTTCTTCCTGACTCTGTGGTAGATAAAATACTGAGAGCTGAGGAGATGGAGAGATTTGTGTTTCCTCGGAAACCCCATGGATCAATGTTAGGTGTTTGCCCCTTTGGAATTCTGATAATGTTAGGCTAAACCAACTGGAACTGGAGTTAGCCCCCCAGAAGTTTTTGCCTCATTAAGGGCCACTTGTTAAATGCTTAACAAGTAAAATTGCTGGCCCTTGTTATATACTGCCAGTACAGAGGCTAACTTGTGGGGATCCCAAGTTATAAATGGTTATTAGACACACTGCCTGAGTTTTCTTCTGGAGGAAATTGTGTGGGCACCTGTGTTTGAAGAAAGAGATGTGGGTAGTGCATACAAGGTCAGTTCAAAAGGTATCCAGCCATGTAATATGAAGAATAGAGACATTTATTGAAGAAGATACAAGATAACGAGATACATTGTGTATAGGACAATGACGTCTCAGTCCCCTTCAACATAGGCACTTTGGGACCTCACACAGTTCTCCCATTTGCCATCAGCTACCCTGTCATATTTTCCTGAATCTCATCAATGGCCTGAAATCTCTTCCTTTTCAAAGGTGATTTTAGTTTTGGGAAAAGCCAGAAGTCACAGGGTGCCAAATCTGGGCTGTAGGGGGACTTAGTCCCCTGGGTGATTTGATGTTTTGCCAAAAAACTCTGCATGAGAAATGATGCATGAATGGATGTGTTATTGTGATGAAGCTGCCAATTACCAGTTGCCCATAGCTACAGCCTTCTGAATCATCTGAATAGTTTCCATGGAGGAACGTTCATGCTTAAAGCAAAATTTGATGCAGATTCGCCACTCTATTCACTCAGTCATTTTAATGTGACAGCCACACAGTACACATGCTCACTCAAGGCGTCTACCATGCTCACTGACTAGTACAGTGAAGTTGTCATTGTTCACACATGTGCATTCCAGTCCACTTTCCTTGGCTGCCAGGTTACATCAATGTCACGCAAACTGTTCTTTTTATATTAACTATGGCTGGACATTTTCCGGACAGGCCTTGTATAGCATGGAGGAAGGTGCCTTGGTATAAAAATTGATCGAAGGCATAGCTCACTCTGCTAGAAATTTCTACCAATGTGTTATTGAGTAAAAAAGCTGTGTAGCGTCTTTCTTTTTCTTCCCTTAAACAAAGCTCTACATATAATCACAAACTGGCTGGGAAAAATAAATTAAAAAAAACAAACCCTGAAGAGTTGAATTCAAACACTAGCAGTCATTTTGCAGACCAATAATTGAACTTAATATTTCCCTCAGCAAAACGTTCTAGTGTGAAGACAAAACTTGAAGAGCAGCAAGTTCAAGTAACACAAAGTAGGAGAGAAAAACATACTTTTGTTTGGTCATTTCTAATTACTCAGTTCAGGTTGTTCTTTACACAGATTTTTGAATTCAGTATCTTACTTTTATTTAAACTTACCAGGGCCAAAACAAGGATGTGGGACAGTTTGGTCCTAAAATATGAAATATCTCAATCTACGTATATACTACATAACTGCTGGAAAGTGGCTTTTTTGTACTCTTGAGCCTTTTTCTGTATTTATTCAACAAAACAAGGGGGTGGATTTACCATGTTTATTCCCATTGCAGAGACAGTATCTCACTTGTTTATTTAGTAGGTCTGCAGCAATTTTGTTTTCTTATTGCATTTCTTCCTTGGTAATTAGCATATTTTTTTCCTTACAAGAGCATATGGGATCCTTACTTGTAAAAAAACCCTGTACACCTATTTCCATATTGTTGAGGTCTGAACTGAGCTGTAATTTTATTGAGTAATAATCATGGAATCACAATGCAGGAGATAATGAAATACAACACACAGGCACAACAGGTAAATTGTCAGAAACTAGACTAACTTGGTCTATTATTACCAAGTGAATCAGAGTATGCACAATGTATAGACCTAAAGGATGAAATGAGATCTAACCGCAGCAACCTCAGCCTGCAAACACAGCTAGGGAAAATGGAAAGGCAGACAAATAGAGCACTACTGTGTTTGAACTCCAGATCGACTCTGGCAAAACTGATGTTATTTGTTAAGCAAAACACGTTTTTGCTGAGAAGATTCTTATTGTTTGAAACAAAGAGATAGGTCTAAACACAAATTTTAACTACCTGCTTGGTCATAACTGATTAGGAAAGGGGTGGTTATACGAGGGCACGTTTTGGAGTCTGTTGTCTGAAATTGCACATGGGAATTTTGCTTGGCAATCATTGTATTTGATATGCTCACCACAGTTGCCGCACACAGACAACATTTATCTACTCCCTACATGTATACAGTAAACCTAGCCATTCTACATTAAGAAAAACCCAAAACATTGAAAAATTCTGGCATTGAGTTAGAAGGGTCAATCTTACAGGAATGGATCCTAATGAGTATTTACAAATAGTTCATGAGAAAAATTCTAACAGGATAATTCAAATACCTTTTTTTTTGTGCTGTGACACCTAGGTACAATCAGGGAGGGAGCATAGGTGACTGAATGCAGAGGTTGAGTGGGTGCTTGTCTTTTTGTTTAGGGAATCACTCTAGCACGTTGAAGCTGGATTCTTACGGCAGCTTCTATAAGATGTAGAGAAAATGTGAATTGTCCATACCAAAGGATAGACGGTGAAGACCCAGGAGGGTTTGGAGATTCTCCCTCATTCTCCCCTCTTCCCCAACCATTCCCTGAAGCTGCCATGTTCTAGACTTTTCTAAAGTCTTCGTAGGACTAAAGGAGCCCAGATTTCACATCCATTCACCTTAGCTGACTTTAGCATCTCATAAGTAAACATCTTTCTGGCCCCCTCAGGAATTCTGAGCTGAGTGGCTTGGGAGTAGGCTGAGAAAAAGACAAAAGATGTTTTATAAGGTGTGTCAGAACCCTTGGGGTAACCTCAGAACTCCCAAGCAGCTGACTGAGGATCTGACAAACACCGCAGCTGATGGTACCCCACGAAGAAGGTAAGAGCCAAAAGCAACTGGGTTTCCTGGGGTGAAGGGTGTCGCTTAATTAATTATTTGCATAATTTCTGGCTCTATATTGGTCTAATAAACACAATGAGCTCAAGTGCATAACATAATTACTTGGGATAAATCTTACATCAGTTGGTCTAAGCCTTGGCTACATATTAGAATTAACTGGGGAGCCCGAAAAAACACTGATGCCTGTTAGAAATGTTTATTTAGTGGGGACTGGGTGGAGGAGGGTGAAGGGGGCAAAACTGGACACTGTAGTAGCACAAACGACAAAATATAATTAAAAAAACAAAAGAAATATTGATTTAATGGATTAGAAGTGAAGCACCAGCTTTGGACATGATACAAGTTCTCCAGGTGATTCTAATGGGCAGCCAAAGTTGAAAACCACTGCTGCAAACTTCATGGAGTCTGTTTAGGTAAAAACACTGAAACTCACCTTCTCTAAGACAGTAAAAACAATTGATTTTAACTTTGCACTAGTATTTTGGGGTGCAATGGCTATCAAGGTTTAAGAGTTCAGCAGTGCATGTTTAAGACTTAGTAACAACCCAGGGTCAGGTTCTCTCTGGGGTTCCATGTGGGGTAGCCTCAGCGTGATGATGCTTGGCTGCTCTTCACCCCCAACCCTTGCTGTAATCCTGAGTTCTCCCTGGAGTTACAAGACACTTGGTGATTGCACATCTGCTTGCTTATTGTGAGTAAATCATGGGCAGAGCAGAGGTTGTTTGGAACCCAAGATAGCTACGGTCCCCTACTATCTGTAAGGTTACTTGATACTTCATTGAATCATTTGGGGTTTATTGTGTGTTTTTGTTAATGCTTTGCTTTTCCTTTAACAGAAGAATAATGACCTATTAAAAATCTGTCCACCAAACATAGCTGAAATATTTTGCTCAACAGATATATTATTGCCTCTTAGGATTTAAATATAGATGAGCTAAAAGCTTTGAAAATCTGGCAAGAATAAAAATGGTTAGAAAACACTTTTGGTTGCCCCTGGATGATGATGTAGAAAAAGGGAAGAAATGGAACCAAGTGACTTTTGTTGTACTATCCAATTCTCTTGAATGTTTGTAGACGTTGTCTTGTGATAATTTCTAAGGGATTTTAGTGTTATTTTTATATCACTTGTTACCAACACAGGCTAGTTTTCTGCTACCAGAAGAGGCCAAGCCGTGATTATAAATTTTCTTGAAGGCCATGGTTATAAATTTCCCCTGGGATAATTTTCACTCATGGTGTAAGGAGTCAACCTGTAACAGGGGAATTGATGAGGTGGGGGGAGACTTGGGAGTCTGTCCATTTTTTATCAGCTAGGTGGCTGATCACCTCACTACTTCCGAGTTCAGCTCTGTCTAAGCCTCAGAATCTGCTTGAAGAGGAAGGACTCAAGCTTGTGGAAAAAAAAAAACCCACAGAAAACAATTTACTCGGAGAAGACCGTTATGCCATGTTCACAGATCTGATTCTACATTGTTTGCTAAGACAAAATTTTACCTGTTTGTAAAATTCTTGTTCCACTTATAAACATTGTATTTTTATTGTTTTCTACTTGGTTGAAAGGAACCACAGAGATATTTAGTTCAATATGGTCATGTGGACGGAAAAAACCGAGGCCCGGGGAACCTAAGTTTCCAGAATCAACACTGAGTTTGTAAAAGAACTAACAGCTCCAAATCTGTGGCTGCTTCCTCTTCCCAAGTCACTGTGGTTTCAGCATGAAATGAAGAACCACACTGGTCTGTCTCACGATTTAAGGAAGCTGATTGGACCTATGAAAATATCAAAGAAGGCTTGTTCATATGGCATTTATTACAGAGGAAGAAACACAAGTAATTTACTCTGAACTAAGTGGTTTTATAAACCAGTGGTGTGAGTACAGATTTGTATAGTCTTCCTGGAAATAAGCATTTTGCAATATGCACCAAAAGCTTTAAAAATGTTCACAGTGATTCTTTGGGGGAATTTTCCTAATAATCAGAGAAAGTCATACAGACTTATGTTCCCAAATGTTCACTCAGCATTTATTTATATTATAAAAATTGGAAACTGCCTAAATGTCCACAGAAGTGAGGATTGCTTGGTAAATATTGTTTCTACCGTATAATGTGATGAAATATATAATGTGATGAAATATATAATGTGATGAAACATATTTAAAAATCATATTCTTGAAGCTTATTTAAAGATATTGAAAGATGGTCATGATGCATGGTAAATAAATATCACGTTTACAAAATATTCTGTAGAATATAATACCAATTTGTGAGAAAACAATACATTTATATTACATATAGACACCGAAGATTATAAAGGTAGGTAACAAAGCGATAAACATCGTTACCTCTGGGTGGTGCCATTACGACTCAATTTTACTTACTTTATGCTTTTCAATATATTCCAAATTTCTACCATGAACCTGTATAACATAAATATGCAAAACAAAAATATTACTGAAACTATAGTTTAGATGAAGCTTTGAAAGGATTTATCCTCATGTTCTTTAGACGAAGAAACATTTGTCTCAAACAAGGACTTTCTGTCCTCCAGAGAGATTTGAAAGGAGGGACAAAGACCTTGTTATAAAGGACAGATATGCCAGAAATACAGGTCTGAATTCAAGGCACTTGAGATTCTTAGGGCCCAAGAAGGATAAACATCTTAACAGGGCTTGGGTGGGGTGGGGGTGTCTGAGCCCAGGACAGAAAGCAAAGTTAGAAAAGCATTATGTTTAGATACTAAGCATTATGTCTAAACTACTAGCCTTGGTGTCTGAGGCTACACATTTCTGAAGTTTGCAGAGAGCCTTTAAATGTCAGCATTATTTTTAGCCCAGAGCTCTTTTCTTACACAGCGTCTAAAAATATCTATTAGTTTAAATTGTCAGCATGTAAAACATGTGCTATGACTCTTTCTCATCGTATCACTCAAATCATGTCAGAGCTGGAAAGAAAAAAAACTCCTGGATAATCTGGCAGTTACTAATATTATTTGATGAGATTTTCATGGAGATATTTAATACCATTTAATAATATTGGTTATAATCGTAAGAAGCCTAACCACACAGTACTCCCTATTGTACATGACCACTTAGCTGTCCCAAAAGTGTTTATATCCCAAACTAAACTCAATCTTTCCCCTACTTGTTTTTACCCTCTGAGTTCCGCATCTCTAGATGTAGTACCAGTAGCCATTAGTTGCCTATGAACTCAAATCATCCTCTAATTTCTGGATTTCTGGTCTCAATTACTGTAAAAGCATCTAAATGGTCTCTCTAAATCTTGGCTTGACCCTTCCAATTCATTCTTCCCTCTGCAGACAGAGTGAATGGATGCTTGCAAAAGGAAATCAGATTATGTTATTTCTTGTTAATAATCCTTTTTTAGAGCCCTGTTGCCTTTAAGATAAAATGTAAGCTTCTCGGCATGGCCTTCAAGTC